>VSTD030004780.1:0-10100 GCA_008808055.3 Sporobolus alterniflorus
GACGTATATATTTCATTACACTACCTACGTTTTTAGCAAAATATTACACTGAAAAAAGAGGGACATTATATGAAAATTTCTAATTATCAAGGATTCTTAAACACCAATAGGATCATTAACTCAAATCGATTAGGAACATACCTGCCCTACTGAGAATCGACGCAGTCGAGTCCAACGGTCAGTGTGAGGCACTGATTTCCGGAGCTGCAAAAAGAATAAGCTATATATTAGCCCCAAAACTAAAGAAATTCTACATGAGTAAGCTAAGCCATTGATTACACAAAATATGCATAAAATTTTAGCATTAGGTCATGAGAAAATAATAAGCACATATTCCAAGGCAACAAGAAAATTTGAACATTAGGCAGATTGTAATATAGTCATACGGAATCATTTGGGAAGTACAACCTTTTGTCATCACATATTGGAATCACCATTTACCTCTTCGAGATCTTTCACGGAACCATATAAAATAGACTAACAACATATTTGGCCATTATGACTGCATGCATGCTGGTCAGCACGCCATATGACCACATAATTTTTTTCTAATATGTACTGTATTACGGATCTTAGTCATGTGCATCAGTTTCAGCAAGGTTTATCATTGACAAAAAAAACTATGGTTCTTAGTCATGTGCTCCCATTAAGCATTGCTGCATAGTCCACAGGAGCCAAGTGACATTTGTAAATTTCTCAAAATGAAAACATGACAGCTTCAACAAGGTTTATGGTTAGATTGGCTACGAGGTGTCGTCTAGAAATTGGTAAAATGTCTCTCCTCCTAATCTTGTTTTCTATAAAGGACTCAAAGTTGTGGTACATTGTAGGATAGCTTATTGGTTAAGCAAATTAAGTTGTCCATATCAGACATAAGCCAATGAAAAATGTCATGTTATCAACAATACACAAGTTCTTGTAACTTTGGCAACATGCAACAATACACGAGTTCATGTGTAATTAAGTTTGGGTGGCAACATGCAACATAGAAGTGGTTAGAGCATCTCTAGCAGATGTTTTAAAATTTCCGGCTGCTTTACAATCTCAGCATATACAGGAGGAAGGTGCTCCTGCAGATGTTTTAAAATAATCTTATGCTGTAAAAAAAATTAGAAATCATTTATATCAGGGCATTTGTGCTTGATGTTTACAGCACCAAGGGTGGTCAGTGGTGCTGTATCATGTGCTTTATCTCCAACTTGGGGTTGTCTGAGGCTGACGGCCTGTCCTATCGCCATGGCCTCCACGCTGCGCTGCCGTTGAAGCTCGCCGACCCTCATCGGAAGTTGCCCCTGCTAGCTGAAATTGTGCCGCCTCAGTCCCTGCCGCCCTCCTCCTGCACCCTCCCGCCCAGATCCTGCGGTCTGACACCATTAGGTCAACGCTGCGATGCCTCAACGCGCCATAAGGCTGGCTCCAACGGGTGGCGATACCGCCCGGCTGACAACCTCTACTGACCAGGGCACGGTCGGTATCACCCCCGACTGTGGACATGGCGGGCCGCGTGGCCTCAACTACTACAGGCCGTCCGGGGCAGGCAATACCGCTCGCATTGGAGTCGGTCGGGGCGGTACCGACCGCGGTACTGTCCGTCCCTAGAGCCATGGGTCGGTGACGATGTGACGCCATCTGATTCATCCACATGTCTCATTTGAATTCGAATTTTACCATTTGAATTAAAAAAACTAGCCGTTTTTACTGTTAGAGCTCAAAAAAATCCTAAAAATAAAATTTTGTTCCCTCACTCTATAAATACCCCCTCCCCCCACACACAGTTTGAGCTCAAAACAGTCTCATACCAACTCATTTTCACTCTCTTGACACACACACAATATCTTCATCCAACTCAAATGAAATGAAGGATTAAATCACTATGGCGTTTTTGGGCGTCATGGATGAAATCATGAGCATTCTTAAAGTGGAGGAGGTTATCGCTTCTTCGTCAACATGATGGTTGAAGCGTCGTCGACACTACATCAACTATGATTGTGAAGCGACTCATTTCAGGTTGCGGCACGACTACTTCGATGATGATTGTGTGTACCCCCGTCATACTTTCACCGGAGGTATCGTATGCGGATGACTCTTTTTCTAAGTATTATGCATATGCTTAGTGAAACATCTCCGTATTTTAGTGAGAGATATGATGCAACTGGTCATATTGGTTTGATTGCGTTGCAAAAGTGTACCGTTGTTGTGCATTAATTAGCTTATGGCATGGCCACAAATACGATAGATGAGTATCTGAAGTTAGAAAAATCAACTGCCCTATAGTGTCTAGAGTATTACTGTGCGAGCATCATTAAGTGTTTTAGGACTGAGTTCTTACGTCGTCCTACTGTCGTTGATACTCAGTATTTACTAGTCAAGACAGAGGAGCGTGGATTCCCTGGTATGTTATGGAGTATAGATTGTATGCATTGATAGTGACACAACTGTCCGATAGATTGGCAGAACCAATTTACACACGGAGACATCAAACATTTTATAATCATCCTTGAAGTTATTGCTTCTCATGACCGTTGGATTTCAGCATTCTTTTTTTTTGGAGTCGCCGGTTCTAATAACGACATCAATGCATTGAATCAGTCTCGATTGCTTGTTGATGTGATAAGAGGACACACTATTGAAGTGTCATTCACTATTAATGGTCGTGAGCACCATGTGGGATACTATCTCACTGATGGTATATTTCCCTCCTGGCTGGTGTTCATGAAAGTTGTGCATGCTCCTCAACAAGAGAAGCTTTGATTCTTCTCAGCAAAATAATCAACGTTGAGGAAAGATGTGAAGTATGCTTTCAGTCTATTGAAGAAGAGGTTTAACATACTAGCCATCATTGATTGATTTTACTCTTAGCGCACTCTCATATTGATAATGTGTGCTCGCATTATCTTGCATAATATGATTATCGATGATGAGAGAGACGACGGCTACAATGAGAACTATCACGCTCTCACTTCTATCATTACTTCATCTATCACGTACGAGGCACCAGCTAATCTCACAACCATTCTTCAAAAGGAGACGCATTTGACTTCTAGATTGATGTTTTCGAACCTTCGAGCCGACTTGATCGAGCATGTGTGAAACAAGTTTCATTAAATTAATATATTTTCTATTTAATTATTATGTAATTTTCTTTTTAAACTATTATGTAATTTCGATTTACATGTTTTATGTAAGTTTCAAAATTTATAATCGAATAAAGCTAGTTTTTTCTCAAATTTATTATCCATGAAATAAATTCTAAAATGGTTAAATCTAAAATGATGTTGTTGACTGGAAGAGATAAAACTAATATGACTGATACTAATGTAGTTGTAGACTGAATATTATGTGCTAGTGTAAACTGCTACTGGAGCGCTGGTAGAAGAGGGGAAAAACTGACATAGCATGATGACTGAGAAATAGACAATCCAACACTGTAACCAGCCTAACCAAGCAAGACGTGTGAAGCTCCGGCCCGACGCAGCCAGGCCTGCACGCAGCCACATCGTGCTGGACGGCCTACCCCGAGCCCAATGGTGCCAGCCCCATTGCGGCGGCTCCCCGCCCAGCCTAGTCCACGCCGGCCTTGTCCCCATCGTGCTAGCTTGGCAGCCCCGCAGTTCCGGCAAGTCGCTACCGTCCTGATGTGCGCTCGGCCTGATGCTGCACGACGCGCCCTCCCGAACGAGCCCCAGCACCGAATTTGGTCGGAACGACATAGCCGAGCTCGCCATTACTAGCCTGTCTCACCAAAGCTTGCCTCGACGGAGCCAGGCCTCGAGCTCGTCCTTCTTGACGATGTCTTGGCCTTCAAGGTTCGCACACGCTAGCTGCTGCCGTCCCCTCGTCGCGAGTTCAGCGCGACACGACAGTCATGCTCGCCATGAGCTCCTACCACCATCGTTGGCTGCGAATTCGGCGCCTTGTAGTTGTCTCGGCAGAGCCCACAAGCTCCGCTGCGATCCCACCCGGTCGTGTTCTCCACAGTCGAGCTCAGGGCGCATGGCACGCCACGCAAGCCGTCATCGCCCCGCCTCATCCTGTTCGGTGAAATGCTCCAAAGGAAAAGCAATTATAAAGCATCAATTTTAGAGCATCTGCACCATGGGTCTTTAAAATTGAGTTTTACATGATCTTTAAATCTGGATATAAAGCACTGGTTTTAAAACATGTGTTGGAGATATTCTTAGGTCATGTACAACCCTAAACTTATGGAACGATTCTTAAAATATAAGAGATGGTTAAGAAATTACATTGTAAAATGAAGTGACTCTTAAATCAATCTCGTAATAAATACAGTCAATGTACAATGTATATGAAAAAATGTGTAGAGTCGGTCTCTTCGTCAAGAAATCATCTCTTATATTTTTTCACTTACCTCTAGAGACGACTTAAGAGTCAGAATTATACATGCCCTTATTATAAAAAGTCTAGAAAAGTAGGTGTTCAAGTTGTGAGCTATAGTAACTTGCCATACAGAGACCAGCCTGGCTCCTGTCATTTATTGTCATGGCAAGAAAGGGTATACTATGTTATTATTAGACATATAAATGGATGACAAACATAATTTATAAAAAACTGAAGAAGATCCCTTCATGATCTTTCCTTGTTAGGCAATTTGACTTCAAGTTTGGGGAAGGAATTATAGGACAAAAATGTGCCCTTGGTCGAAACATCTAACCCGCTCCCAGCTTTGAAATGAGAAAAAAATGTTTGCAGCACTGCTATAAAATTCACGAGTTTATAATTCCCTTATATTTTAAAAATCAGACTCACTTTCTAACTTTAAAATAAGAGTTAAAATAAGAGAAACTGTCATAGTAAGTGTGATCGATTCTTAAAAAAAATGTGAGAGGAATGTAAACTTGTAGATTTAAAACAGGTGCAAACATTTTTTTCCTGAAATAGGCCTTTCAGACATGCATATTCATTCACAGTTGAACCGTAAGCCAAGCCCACTCCCAGCCTCGCTGCCCGGTTTGGTGTCTGCAAGCAGCGTTTGTTGTGGCTGGCAGTCAATCTATAGGGAACCACAGGTTGACGTTGATCTAGCCGTCTCTACTCCTGCCTATGCCTAGCTGCACCCGCGATTTTCAAATCAGAAAGTCAGCGCGCATGCATTAATATTGCATCATGGTTGCAACGTGGAGGAGAGTACGACTTGGTCGCACAGCGCAACAAGTGCCCGACAGGCTGGCAGTGGCAAGCTCTCGGGTTCAAGTTGCACGTAAAAGAATCCCACGAGTTTACACTTGATCACTAGTTTAAGCAGGTTCTTATATATGGCTTGGAGTGGAGCTAGCTAGCTAGCGGTGTGAAAAAGATGGCTTAAGCATTTTAAGATCACTTGTTTAAACTCCGAGACCGATCGCCGCGCCAGGAAGCCCTTGCATAGAAAATGAAAGTAATGGAGTAGCAAGGCTTGTGTTCCGTACAAAAGGGCATGTGCTAATAATGCTAACTTCACATGCACAATTCTCCCGGTTCATAAACGTACGATTGATTATTATTCCGGCCGTCCCTAACTCATGTTGAAGGCCTGAATTAAACTTGCATTAGTAATATTTTTTCGCAAGCATGCATGCAGGCTGCCCACCTGGCCTGACCTATCACGTTCGCGTGTGTGGTAGTATATTCGTGTGGGAGAAAATATCGTGAAAATGGGCATGGAGGGATGGGACACAATTCAGACACCGACGGACCTATCACGTTTCATGTATAGTTTAGCATAAGACACATGGCAAATAGGTGTACTTCCGCTACTTTCCTCCTCCTAATTAAATATGAATTTAGAGCAAAGACTTCATAACCTTGAAACTTTCTTTTTTATAAAAAAAACCCCAAAACAATTCGCTTTGGTTGACATGCATGCTATTAGAGCGCGGCAGTGCTGCTTCAGTACTCCTACCGTACTCCTGCCCTTCCCCAAGATCGTTGGTCGCTCGGCAGTCGGCACGGTTCCCGGGCAATAAAAAAGAGGGGAGGCAAGCATAAGTTATCACAAAGCCCGTGATTTTCCAGCCTTACGACGCAAGCCGGGCCACTGGAAGCTGATGTGGCCACCGAGAAATATACTCTGCTCGGTCCGGGTGGGGCGAACGGTGGAGCAGAGCAAAGAATCCCATGGCCAGGCCACGGCAGGGGGGGTTGACCTCGCCTCTCTATCCGCACGCGTTGCCGGATTTGCCTCGCTCGGACGCCAGATCCAGTCCCATCCCAGCCCGCGCTCGGTGGTGGTCACCGGCCGGTTGGTTAGTTATATCCGGCAAGGCAGGGGGAGCCACGCCTAGGAATTGAATAGCCGCTTCCTCGGCACGCGGTTTTTGGTGCGGTTGAGGGACTACGTCCTGGCATGCACTCCCCGCGCGATCGCTCTCGGCAAAGGGTGCCGCCGGGATACGCGCGCGGCTCTTCCACTCCACTCCACTCCACTCACGCACCACTACAAAATGGTGGGGATATGCCGTGCCGGCCGCCGCCTCAGCTCAACCGGGGCGGTGCGTCTGTCTGGCGCGCGCCGGGCATTTGTTAATCGAGTTCCCATTTGGACTCGACACATCCTCGCTTTTCCTCTGCTCGGGTGTTTTGTACCTGAAGCGTGCAAGCATTGTTGTTAACTGATAGACTGCCCAAACAACCATTCCTCCATCCGCTATGTTTTAAATTTCAGAAAATGAAATCAGCCACTATATACAATCTTATATTTTTCTTACCCGTTTCAAAAAATATATTTTTCCTTACGCCAAGGAATCGCGTGAAGGTTGCCGGCACATAGCTGATCCCAGGAAAGGGTTGGTCGGCGTGGAGGAATATGAAGAATATTGTTCGCTTATGTTCCAAGTATTATTGGAAGGAGTGTTGTTCTCGATGGAAACGGATCCTTTTTTCTCAGAAAAATGTTCAATATCGTACATCAAAATGAGCTAGAAAAATGGTCTTCTTTTCACACACGATGCTTGTTGTATCCTAGCTAGGATTGACATCTTCATCCTCCGACTGTAGACTGTACGTAGTCCATATTTTTGGTTTTGGGTAATTGCTGTTTAATTTAGTCTAGCCGCACAATAGC
This sequence comes from Sporobolus alterniflorus, assembly GCA_008808055.3. Lineage (NCBI taxonomy): Eukaryota > Viridiplantae > Streptophyta > Magnoliopsida > Poales > Poaceae > Sporobolus > Sporobolus alterniflorus. Next base: position 7,061 of record VSTD030004780.1, read on the forward strand.
CCAGGAGGGCAGAAAATACAGGGGCACGCCTCTCTCTGCGCGCGCTTTTTGTCCTCCAGGAAGAGTGTGGGGTTGTTTGATTTCCTACCTAAGGCGATTAAGATTTATCACATCTAAGATTAGATAGATTTGAGTTACACATTCGTTTGATGTGTAGTCATAATTATGATAAGATTTTTAACTATCTATCTTTATTTCACCTATCAATAACTTATAAAAGTGTCTGTTGTTGTCAGAAAGAGTGTGACAAAAATAATTTTAATATTCTGTGATAAGTTAGACATGCAACCAAACAAATCTTGTATTCCTTCACCATTAGCCTATAAGTAATCTCAGTTACCGTGTCCGGTGCAAGAAAAATGGATAATACAATAAAATGATGATGATACCGAGCTTGAGTACTCGCTGTTTCATTTTACTCATTGAAGAATGGGATTCATTAAATATTTGGATTCACCTCTACCTTGCAGAGATTTTTAAAGAACTTTGTATGAACCCTCTACTGGAGAGTACAAAGTAAAATGAATCTTTACTCGGTGTGTACAAAGTAAAATGAATCTTGACTCGGTGTCCGCTGCCGGACGACTTGCTGCGATTAAAAAAACCGCAATGGCATATTCCGTTCAGGGGATCAGGTACAAATGGCAATTTCATATTTGGAGGGTTTCTTTTGTGACAGGAGACGGAATGGAATGCCATGCCATCGCATTTCCTTCCTTTCTAACCTCGCATAGAATAACACGCGTAAAAAAATCAAATATGATGATATCTAAGACCTATACAAATATGATTGCAATAAGGAAAAAATATGAAACCCACCAGCGAAGATGAAGATTTATTTTTCAAATCGAATACACCCATACAATAGTGCATCCATGTACCATGGTTCTTAACAGATCAAATATAATGATATCTAAAGCCTATACAAATATGATTGCAATAAGGAAAAAATACGAAACCCACCAGCAAAGATGAAGGTTTTCTCAAGAATATTTTCCAAATCAAATACACCTATGCAACACTACATCCATGAACCATGGTTCTTGAAGGACCGGGAAGGCGACCAGAGGAGGGTGAATGGAAGTCAATCAAAATTTCTCGAGGGAATTCGGTCTATGTCTCAAATTTTACCCGACGCACCTCTCTTCTAGCACGACTAAGACCACGTGGCTATTAAGAAGCTACTGGCCCTAGGAAACTTGATAGGAACTGCAATCACAGCAGAAGCACACCTAGACACAAGCAAGACTCGAGCAAAATCACTATTGATCAAAATCGAACAATCAAAATCAACTCACTCCTTTGACACATTTCATCCACCACCTTGAGTGCAAGACTAACATAGCACAGAAAAAAAAATCAGACTGAACGACATTCACTGCTGCACACAAGAGCTAATTATCATATCTAACCGGCAGCAATCACAACAGCCTGATGAACTAGCATAGCAGAAAACATCACATGAATCAACCAGAGATATCCACTCCACCTGGACGCTCGTTGAACCAAGAGCTACTAGCCAGGAACTTATGAGCAGCTTGCAGAACAATGAAACTCAGGTAAATAGAACCTTGAACCTGCAATCAGCCAGCAAAATCGAGAAGTACCACATAAATTGTATTTTCTTTCATGAAAGCAGCACCAGGCTCTCTACTGCTGGAAGTCTGTATCAAAGGTCTAAGTGCACCAGCGAGAATGAACCAGCAGAGCTGAAACCAGCAACAACATAAGAGATTGAAGTGTGGTTGCTGTGACTGATCGAGAGAACACCAGAGAAGCAGAACTTGACGCACGAGCAGAGGAAAAATGGATCTTGAGCCTTGCCACAAGAAGACGATGAGCAAAAAGATGCAGTAGCAAAAATCAATCTGCTTGAGTGCGCAGAAAAGGAAATATCCTAGACAGCAATCTGGACGGGAAAACAAAATCCAGTGCTGGATTTGGTCAATCGCCACGAGCAGAACAGATCTAGCGTACCAACGAAATCAAGCGCCGATTGGTAACTCCAAAGTGTCACAGACCAACTCAGAGCATGAGCATCTGCAGTGGGATCCTGGAGTGCTCCACTGGCGGTGCGCTTCTGGCGCAGACATCCGAGCGGCCTGTCACAACAATCGGCGGAGGAAAATCTTCAAACAGAACCGAGGCCGATGTGCAAGAGGACTGACCGCAGAACACAAAGGAAGTGGTGAGAAAATCCAGTGTTGGCAGCCAGCTGGACAGAGAAGAGATCTGACCGGCGATAAAACCTGATGCGCGAGAAAAATAATTGCCAGCATAAACCGGATCTTAGCAGCAAAAATAAAGATTCATAGCAAATCTGCTGCAGAACCAACAACCACGAGCGGAAACCTAAGTCTGGGCAGGAGCACAAGCACCACGAAGAGAACGAGAACAAGTGCACACCGGTAGACCAGGAGAGCCAGCGCTGAGAGGAACTGAAGCCTTCAGCAGCGTCCCGCTCGAGTGGAGGAAAACCAGAGATCCAGCCGGCAGAGAGACAAAAGAACTCGCGAGCCAACAACAGCGGTCGATGGACTCTGTGAACGCCACGGCAAGAAAAGAAAAATTACACAGCCAAATCAGGCGCGACTCAACACTTCGGCCCGGCCACCTAATCACCAAAACCTTGAACCGAGGAAATCAGAACCGAGAAGACAACGAACACATGAAGAGAAGCTCAAGATCTAGCAGGGCACAAAAACAAAAACTGAATCTTCTATTGAAATTAATATAATACTCGTACAACCACGGAGGTCACCACCCTCCCTCCCTCTTTTAATTGGAACTAAATTTGGCTCACTTCAACTCTAAAACCTAAGAAATAAAATTGGGAAGTGGCAAAGTGCATCAACCCTCTAGGGTCTTATTTATAGGCTCAAGCAAAAGGCTAAAATGACTACTACGCCCCTGGGGCCTAATAGAAGAAAAATGGCAAAACAAGGGTAGCAGGGCCCGACGCAGCCTGTCGCATCGACCCGTCCAGCTTCAGCTTGCCTCCGATGTAACCTCCACGATGGTGCCACGTGCACCACCCGTA
>VSTD030004781.1:0-10099 GCA_008808055.3 Sporobolus alterniflorus
GACGATCTTGCACAAGTATTTGAAACAGATCTCAATACAATTGGAGTATGCAAGAGACGACCATGTCATGTGGGAGTTTTTATTCGACTCAGATTTTTTAAAATACTAGAAGATAATTGTTGCTAAGATACACGCTAGAAGTAATGATGATGCAAGTGACGAAATCACTGGAAAAACAAGAAATGGAATGAGACGAGCAACCACTCATACCTGAGCACCTCGGCTCCTCCCCCAAGCTTAAATCCTTGCATGATTTAAGCGTCAGGATCGAAGGCAAGGTGGCTGAAGAGGCTATCGATTATGTTGGTCTGTGAGTTGATGGAGGAGCGCAACTTCACGTACCCCTCCAATGTGAGCTCGATCCGTCTGATCCCCTCCAAAAATTTCATCCCAAGACTCTGCTGCTTTTGATCCTATGGCCTCTGGCTTGTGCGGGATTGCGACTCGACTGTGCAGCCCCATGCTGTGAAGGCATGAAGGACGACGACCGTGACAAGTCGAGTGACATGTTTCGAGGGTGTGATGAGGTGTCCCAGCTAGATGAACTAGACGAGAGCACACACTTCAACTTCCTGAAATGCCTTCTTCATCTAGCATCAATACTCACAAAAAATGATGCACAAAAAAGAGGACCTAGCACCCTCGGTGTTAGCATTAAGCATTAGCCCAACATGTGATAGAAAACCAAAAGATAGCAGTGGGGTGGAGCACCACTATAAAACATGCATAGAAATCACGTGCAATGAAAATAGCAAGCACTACTTCCTTTATTGGACACTAGAAACAAAAACTAATTAGGATAACTACAGGTTTACCTCTCAATGAGAGAGTTGCATTTTAAGTCCAAGAGCAAGACTGTCTTACCTCATGGTCCATTTTGATGGTTGGCAGCTCTGCGGTGAGGATTCTTGCGGAAAAGGCTTCCTTCTAGTCAAATCACCACTCTTGTCCCACTCAAACAAGATACGGTATGCAAGCAGCAGGTGACACAAGGGTTAGCTTTCCTCAAGATCCATTATGACAGTTGGTAGAGGGGAGAATCTCCTTTTGTATCGAAGCCATGTATTGTTCCACTCAAACAAGATACAGAAAAATAAAGGCAGATGACGCAAATTTAACTTCCCCTCGAGCTTTGAGCTTTAGCCATACTTTGAATGCAGTGGATATCATGGGTTCGAGTCTGAATTGTTCATCATCTCGGCCTTGGCTGGAAAATCCTCCTGCCTTAGCATCAATAATCCTACAAAGACTAATAGTATCTACTAGTTATATCCTGTTTACTCTACGAATAGATAGAATTAACTGGCTTCCCTAGCAACGTCGCCAAAAAGCTTGTTGGCATTCTTAAGCCCCATAATAATCTGCAAGCGTACATATGCCAATTGTAGCATTCACTCAGGAGTATTCTAGGGTATCGAATCCACAGGGAAGCAGTAACTCTACCATATTCATAGAATAGAATGAGGATAAATGTAGCAAACAATACTAGACTTAGCAAGGGTTACATTATGAGAAGATTACGGATACACACGTATGGAGGAACCATAGCTCTAAAGAATGAGGTAAGGGTTCACCTAGTCTAGGTAAGAGTAAGACTACTAGTATGCAAATGTGTGAAATGCATATACATACCTTAGACTCCGGAACTATCTTAAAGGATAGACTTATGCCATCTGAATGACCCATAGCACAGTATGGAATCCACACAAGGGGCTATGGTGTCTCTAGACAAGGGAGGAGGCCACGTACCGATCCAGCTAACATGACTGTCACTCCTGCGGGCACCACACAACATTCTGTATGGCCGGCATCACCTAAAGTATAGACAATAACCCCCGACACCATGTTGATTGCTATGTCTAGGACCTTCCACCTCACGTTAAGGCAATTGCCTTTGAGGTACCGAGTAACAATGGCCACATCGGGTCCCACTGCTCTTGATGGTCCTCAGATGAGGGACTGTATATATGATAATTCAGTATCCGATTCTACTATACAATATGTAAATGCACAAATGACATAAAATAAGTGAATGGATAACTTACTATGATTGGTAAATTACCCAAATCTGAGGTGTCGAAGCAGAGCAATCCCGACAGGTCGGGACTCTGACTTCTCCTGAGGTACCTGAGCACAGACCCTCCACCGGTATCCGTAGGATTTCGGTAGAGCTTCCGCGCTCGAGCTACAAGGACTCCCGACATACTAAAAAGTCCTCTGGACTCTCAGAACGTTGCCACTCTCCCGACAGGGCTACGCCTAGCTACTACATTACTGAACTGGAGCTTTGCACAGGAATCTTCAAAATGGATGTGTGTGTACTGCAACTGGAGGTATGGGGGGTATATATAGGTGCCAAGGGTCGGTTCCACCACCTTACAAGAGGTGGTTCCGTGGAGGTGGATGGTCGGGCAGCCACCATGTGGCCGGCTGGCCATGTATTTTGGGAATACCGCCTCTTTGACCTCGGATTCCCCTTTGTCACCTCTTGGAGAATGTACCCGCCAAGTTTGGATCGAAACCGTGCCAAGTCATGGCTGGCCGGCCGGCCGACCATTGAGCCATTTGGAGCCAGGCTTCGGTGGGTGGGTCCCACTTGGTCTGTAAAGGCCCATGGTGGCACGACTCTTGGTCCTTGACATTACTTTCCCCATTGAAAAACTCCAAATTCCAATCCGAGTTCTTGAAATCAAATAAACACTAAAACCGTGAAACTTGGTTAGTAGATAGGGTGTTAACATAGTCATTTCTTGCATAAACTTGATATGTTGGCACATGAAATTGGCATTTTATGACCGCCAATAGTCATGAGTACCTTGTATTTGTAGGTTACTTGGAGGCCGTACAAGGAGCCCGTGCTCATTCAACTCAGAACAAGTCATGGATTGAACCCGCTGTGAACCCGTGATGAGAGTCTGTGGATCACGTAATGTCCACTCATCTACTACTATGTTATGGAGTATCACCTTCCTGGAAGGGTGATACAACAGTTCGGATTGGAGCAACCAATCTGACCGCAGAACGTGTCCACCTCAATTGACCTGCATAGGTAATTCTTCTGTTGTGTATGAGATATAATTGGTATCGCTCATAATTTCACAGGTTCGATGGGGGTGAAGCAATGACCCATCAAGGATTTCCTACACCAGCACTAGAGATATGTTTAGGAGTGGAACAAGTTTGAGGACAATCATGTAAGGATCTCTCGGATGCATCGTGACTCCGCTTTTAGGGAGTACCTGGAATGGTTCCAGTCGGTAACAAGGACCAAACTACGTCAAAGGTGGACCGATGTGGACTATGCAGAGATTGGTTCCTTAGATGATGACAACTCCACTTACGACACTCATACTCATGTTGGGTCGCATGTTCAGCTTGCACTGGTTCTTGATCACGTGGTTAGTTTTCTATCCATTTTTTTGGGTTTTGGCATCGTAGTTCTTTGTTGCTTCCTGACATATATGGACTGTTTTAGGGTTGCGATGTTCAAAGATCTATGAATGAGATAGGCAACGCTTTGGTTGTGCCAGTTGGAGAACCCGGGAGCGAGAGCGTTCTACGCACCGCTTTGGAGGTTAGTAACTATAAACTACCGTGACTATGTAGGTTTGCGTAATCTCCATATTGAATTGGGTTTAAATTACAGAAACTGCAGCACAGGCTTCGTCAGATCGCGGATCATTGTGGTTGTCGAGTGGGGGTTTTGGAGGATATGGCTCATCCACCACCGCCATGTGTGCAGCCGAGTGCGGCTTTGGAGGCCAGCACCTCGAGCGGTGCAGGGTCGAGCTCTTCTGCATGACATTTTCATGATGACGCTCCGGACCTTGGCCTTGACACAACGACAAATGTTATTGAGGAGTTAGGGTTGTCATAGTTCGATGATGATGCTCCTTTCGCGCCCACGCAACCTACACCGCCACGAGGACGTCACGCACTGAACCGTTGGACTCCTAGCACCAGAGCCATTCTGTGCAAGCGTGGTCGCAGGCAGTAGGTTGTATGTATTGTGATGATGACTTGATGTGACTTGACTTTGTGTATTATGACTTGATGTGGATGTATTGTGATCTCATTGTTGTTGCAGTTGTTTATGTCATTATGTGCTATCTGTGATTGAGTTTGTTTATGTCGTTGTTTGAATAAAAAAGTTTCTGATTTGTAGAGTTAAGGAACAGGGCGCTATTATCATTGACGCCCAAGGTGCGTCAGCGTGGGTGGCGCCCTGCTGTTCATATAGCACGTCAGCCTTGCTGGCGCTCTTGCTTGGGTCCAGATTCAGAATTTTTTCCCCAAATGTTCATTTGTGAAAATGTTTTCGAGAAGGATTAAAATAAAAAAATAACACCAAAACCCAGCATGTGAGCCCAGTGGCGGACCTGGGGTCTGCGACTAAGCCATTAGGGCCTTGGCCCTGTTCTTTGGGTCAAAGTTCTCTTCGGCCTTCTTTTTTTTCACCTTATAATTCACCATGCCTAGAAAAATCTGCCAACAGACCGCCCCGAGTCATTGAGCCAGGCTGGGTCCGCCTCTTGAGCTAGCCGGCCTAAGCCACTTTGGACACTGCGGTGTTACATGGTTTGACCCATAGATCAGATAAGACACGGAGCATATTTGGTGAAGACCTCTTTATTGTAGTGATCAACATATGTTACATTAGGGTGTCTCCATGGCAGAAATATAACACGGGAAACTATACCCCCCCTGCTCGGCTAGAGTAGGACTTAGATAACAGCTTTGCATCTGAAGGGGCAGTATTTCTTCGTTTCATACATAGCAGAAGGTAAGCTTTAAAAGCGTAGACACACGGCAGCGCATCCTTTAGGCTTCACTGTTGTCACTTCGTTCAGTTCAGGCCCTCGATGGAAGCACGCAGTTTCCGAGTTCTGTAGAAAAAAAGTGGAGTAAAAAAATTATAACACAAAGGAGGGTGGATCACGGACACGGGAGGAGTGTGTGAATAACTCACTTGGCTCCTGGTAGACGACGGAGGCAGCGCCGGAGAAGTCGCACGAACCGCTGGCCCGGTGCTGACGCTGGTAGTAGCTGTTGAACGCGTGCGAGGCGTGCGCAGCCTTGGTGTTGGGCTCGTAGCACGACGCGCCGGGCTGGATGTCGCTGCAGTCCGCGCCGTGGCTGCAGGCCCAGTCCAACGCTGCCTGCAGCCGCCCGTCCCCGACCGCGGTGTTCGCCACACACCAGCTCGTCTGTGCGTTGCACATGCCTGTCTCAGGAAACACATATACCCGTGAGTGAGTCGTCCCTTGCCTGGCGTGTAGAGAGCACGGCGTGCCAGCGTTCTATATAACGAGGAGCTGCGCACGGACTCACTTGGTGCCTGGTAGACGACGTACGCGGCGCCCGAGAAGTCGCACGAACCGCTGACCCGTTGCTGACGCTGGTAGTAGCTGTTGAACGCGTACGTGGCGTGCGCCACCTTGGTGTCGGGCTGGAAGCACGACGCGCCGGGCTGGATGTCACTGCAGTCCGCGCCATGGCCGCAGGCCCAGTCCAACGCCGCCTGCAGCCGCCCGTCCCCCACCGCCGCATTCGCCACGCACCAGCTCGCCTTCTGGCCTCCTCCTCCTCCACCGCCGCCGTGGAAGTCGAACGCGTACACCTTTTGCATGTTGGGGTAGAACAGGCCGAAGTTCTGCTCGATGTCGTCTGGCCCGTTCCCCTTCTGGTTCTCGTTGAAGAGGGCGAAGATGTAGACGTCCATCCCGGCGTTGGGGCGGAGCGGGGTGCCCGTTTTGCCGGCCAGCACGCGGCTGATCACGTTGTTGATGTACGCCTGCGCGTTGGCCACGGTGAACACCTCGTCGTCGTCCGCGTCCTGCAAACGCCTCCCGCCGCGGCGCCGTCCTCCTCCCCTCCGGCCGTGACGCCACCTTCCGCGCGACGGCCACCCGTTCTCCGTAATTTTCAAGCTCACGCCGGGAACCAGGCCGTCCATGGCGGAGTGCGCGGCGTCGCGCTCGGCGTCGAGGAGGTTGAGGTACTTGAGGCCGGTGTCCCGGTCGACCACGCCCGGGTTGGAGTTCCCCAGGGCGTACTCGAGGGAGATGTCGTTCGAGTTGTCGTAGTACGCCGAGAACGGGTAGATGTTCATGGTGAGGTACGACCCCGTCCGCTTGAGGAACTCCAGCATGGGCTTCATCACCGGCTCCGCGATCTCGTCCTTGAACCTGCCCGACGACGGCGGGAACGTGTCCGTGACCGCGGAGAAGGCCACCGGCGTGGACACCTTCACGGCGTCGGCGAGGCCCAGCTGCGCCAGCGCCTGCTGCACGTTGGTCATGGCAGGGACGAGCTGCGAGTTCAGGTCCGGCCTCAAGTCGAACACCTCGTTTCCGATCGCCACGCCATTGATCTGCGTCGCGGGGTAGTACTTGGCCACGTTGTCACGCACCCACTGGAGCGCGTACGACGGGTTCGAGGCCGCTGACGCCACGTTCTCGTTGGGCAGCATCACCATCGCCTTGGTACCGGTGTTGGCCAGCGAGCTGAGCACCCTCGGGTTGGCGTTGTAGATCCTCACCATGGTGATGCTGTTCTGCTTGAGCAGCTGCGTCACCGACCCTGGGTCCGGCAGGTCGTTCGCCACCCTCCCGTAGCTCACGCCCATCTCGGACGCATCTGTAGTATGGGTAAATTTTAGAAATCCATGCATATTTGCACTCATGTAATAGAAACCAACGACTTTTGAAGGTCGGTACAGAAACCTAGCTACGACTAAGTTGTTCCTCTTGTAACTCAAATCTATGAGTTTCAGATGTGGACTCACACGTTAATTAGTCACACAGTCCAGCATTATACCTACGCGGGAGGAGATGAGCACAGCCCCCAATGTCGCCACGAGGAGGATGACGAGGAAGCGAGCGAAGAGCGCCATGAGACGCTAGCTCCCCTAATAAACCAGTAAAGCCTAAACCCTGGCCTGGCCCTAGCTAGTCGACTGCTTGGGAGAACAAGGCTGAGTGAGTTTGTGACCAAGAACAAGATGCGCGGGAATTTATAGCTGATCGACAGCTCGAGGTGCTGCATGCATGGTGGAGCGGGTCCCGCGGCGGCGGCTGCGTGGTGCAAGTGAGTGCTACCTTTTGTGTTGTAATGGGCACGCACGGCTTGGTCTCGGTGCCCTCACCCTGCCCGGCGACAGCGGCATGCAACATCTCGAGAGATTGCTCTGCCATTTTCCACGAGCAAAAAGTACGCAGGAGGTTCATGGCAGGCTTCCTTGAGCCCTAGTCGAGAGAACCCTCTGCGTCTAGGATAGATCCACCATTAACGAAGGCTAGCAGCTCGTCACATTCAGCTTCTGCAGGGAGCCTGTGTCGCCATGGCACCTGTACTGCTGCACACCGCCACGATACGTCCGGCGATCTGGCTAGCTATTTTGCGCTCTACCACTGGCGCACAAAATGCCCGGCCACATGCATGGTGGGGTTGATTGAGCCCCGCCCAACCCACTACTTCGCCCACTTCGTCATGGGTGCTCTGCACCATGCAGTCATGGCCTCTAACCCGCAGCCACTTCGTCACTTGCAGCTTAAAAAACGCGAGACGATCGAATGGGACAACAAGTCAAAAACACATGCAAATTGCATCATCACAAGTATAACGGACCCTTAAAACATCCTTAATATCCTTATACCAGCTTTCACACATTAGCTGTGCAACTTATTCTCAGAGCATTATAAAGGAGGAAAAACTAGGGAAAAAGTTAGAATCTACGTTGACATATAAACCTAGAAACAATATACAGTTAAAATGAATTTCACGATAAGGATTTCAGTGGACCTTTAGGCACTTTGAGTAAGCGTCATTCAACATAATAAATATACGGGAGATATCACTACTACAAAATGCCTCTGTAGCTATGGGGTCCGACTGTAGCAATGAGCATCTTGTGATCTATTGCTACAGTGGCTCCTCGGTGACATCACCGAACAGTCCATCACTGTTTTGGCCCTCAGTAGCAATGGGCGTGGGTGATGTTACATCTTCACCCGTTGCTACCGTGACCAGCCGGTAGTAGCGATGTACGACCGTGTGATGTCACACGAGCCCGTTTCTACTCAGGGCTACAACAGCGGCGGAAGTTCGGTAATATCACCCGAGCCCGTTGCTACTAAAGGCCACAGCGGTCGAGCCGCCCAATTAGTCCACTTGGCTCGTAGAAAGTGGGACTGACCAACATAACTACTTGCTTACAACAGGACCTTTGTGCGGCGTCCACAAATACAGGAGAAATTATTTTCCTCTATTGTTGACGTTGTCCTTTTATTATTTGTATAATTTAATAAATAGCTGACGGGCCATAGTAGCTTTCTAAGTGTTGGTTTTTTTGAATGTAAATTTCTTACCATTGTCGGATATTAATTACGCTTCAGATTCACAGTAGCAACGGGTCACTGATGTCATCCGCTCATTGCCATTGTGATCTCAGTAGCAAGTGGCCTAGTGACGTCACTTCTCACCCATGACTACTATGATTGGGCCCGCTTGTCAGCGACCCAATGTAGCTCATGAGCAGCCTCGACTATATGTTTGTCCCACCACGCTCGCTGAAATAGGGACAAGACATGTTAAAAAGTTTCATACAAACTTTGGTGCTAGACAACCTTGAAGAAAGTAGTACTTCACCAGCCATGATATTGTGGTGTTCTTGGATGGTTTCATATCACTTTAGAACCTGATGCACATTCTTAGTATTATGGTTGGTAAAGATCACTTTCTCTACGGTTAGTTTTTTTAAATGTTTATATTACTGTGATCCTCAGTAGCAACGGACGTGTTGATGTCACCTCTCACCTGTTGCTACTAAGGATCACAACAATGGTCATAGGAGTGTTTTGGCGCCAAAATTATGTGGCTGTGTTCTAGCATATTTCGACACTCCTGCAAAGGTGGGAATGATGGTACACAAAGGTGGGAATGATGGTACACATTGTTGATACCTAGCAATATCAAGCTGAAATCGTAATGCTTATGAGCTATATATATTGACAAATTGTACAAATGCATAGATGAAAAAAACTACTATATCAAAATAAGGGACATCGATCTAAACCTTGAATGGTTTCATTGATGAGAAAAATGCCAGTGTTTCATTACAAATTACTGATATATGTTACCAAAATTTCATGTATCACATCCAACGCCCTGTGTAACACCACGTGTTACGGAAACACTAATTAAATTCTTAAACTGTAATTAAACCCTAATGATCCTGAGGAAATCAAAATGTAATTGAAAAGATTTAAATTTCAAGTTCTGTGATTGTGGTCCTGATGGCTCAAACTAGGAATTTTGGAAATTTTATGAAGTGGATTTTGGCTTTGATCCCAAAACATCATTTCATCCCAATGACTCGTTCTGCCATCATGCAAATGTAAAAAAAAATCTATGTCAGGAAGCAATTATTTCAAAGGTCGAAACACAGCTAAGCATTATCAAACTTCCCAGACTTAGCAATTCCAGAACTTGCTTAACGATTAGCCCTTTTTGAAAATTTCATATCTTCTTCAATATTGGGAAATGGTCTATGCATGTGAACTAGGTTGAAGATCAATGTTTGTAGATCCGTTTGGGACATTCCTTGTCCAGGGTGGTGTACTTATGTATTTTCAATAGTGAACACAGTCCCTAAGTGTCTCGCCCTTTTGGATTCGAATTTAAAAAGGAATCCAAGGTTAATTCAAAATCCGTGGAGTTTGGAGCAAAGTTACAATAACCAAAGTTGTTCCACCCTCCAAACTCTACCGCCCCATATTTTCTTTCCAATTTTTTGAGCATTGGGAAAAGTTTGGATCAAAATCAGTTTGAATTTGGATTTGAATTCAAATTTGGAGATTCTCCCTTTTTCGGAAATATTTCATTATTTCCTAGAGCCCACCTGTTAGCCTCACTCCTCTCTCTTCTCCCTCCCTCTCTTCTCTTTCGCTCACACGTGGATGGAGAACATGGGCGCCGCTCCTGTTCGGCCGTGCATCGTCCATCATTGCCCGCCCACCTGTGCGCACATCACGCCATCCGACCAACCACCCCGGCCACCAACTCCTCAACCCCCCCCCCCTCGCGCTCTCCTCTTCTT
>VSTD030004782.1:0-10099 GCA_008808055.3 Sporobolus alterniflorus
AGTTCTTGAAGATTCCCAAAGTCGTTGGCGCCTAACGATAGCGACCGGAAACAAGCAATTGCAAACAAATAAATAAATAGTACACCATATAGTACCTAAATTTTAATCAAATAGTACCAAAAGATGCTACTTCTCGCTATGAACGTGTCAGCGCAAGAATCACCTAAATCGGAGCTACAGTTTGAAATTATGAATATTTTAAGTTAATAAATGAAATAGGTAATTAAATTAAACCGAAAGAAGAAAATTCATTGATTTTGAATTACTTTACAAAAGAAAAAACCTGGATTAATCTGGGTCATTCAAACCGAGATCTATGGTCTAGATTTAAATAAAATGAAGAGTTATTTTTGTTCTAATCCCGATCGCCCATCCAAGATCCAACAGCCCATGCTCCTTCTTCCTTATTCGGCCGACAAGAACAGAGGAAGCGGCAGGGTGGCACCATGGCCAGCAGTAAAGGAACTCGGGATCAGTCCACAGTGCACTAATTTTTGATCCAATTCTTCCTACGCGATCTAGAAGTCGACATGCATTCATTTTGCAAACTTACGGTGGCAGAAATTGCCCTCTCGAGGCTAGCGATGATGGCGTGGCTCTGCCAATCTTCAATGGCAGCGAGGGCGGCGTCCAATGGAACTCCGGCTCCAAGGACTCCTCTGATGGCGATGGTGTAGGTGGGGGATCCTCCTCCAAGCGACGAATCGTCGTGGGAGTCCCCGGTGTGGCGGCTAGACGGCAACGTCGTGGCTCGGCAATGGCGGCTAGCATTCGGCCAAATTCGCATGAGATAGGGCACTATTTATTGGTGTTTTTGGAAAGGATTGTATGCGACAAAAATCCTAACACTTTCCTAGTTTGAATCAAGCTCTATCTCGTGAAGATTCAGAAGAAATCAAGAAGGGGGTGAATCCGTATCGGTTACAATAACAGAAACTAGATTTCCTGCCGGGTTAGCACGGATTAAGGTGAAAACCTTATTCGGGACCGGTCGGGTCAGCGGGGTTAGGTCGGGTCCGTGTCAGGTAACCGGGTTAAGGCTTTTTTCCTTAGCTCGGGCTAGACGGCTAGGCCGGGTTAGGTCGGGTTACAGCTCGGGTAACTGGGTTAAGGCATTTTCCTTATCCGGGGGCGATCGGGTTAGCCGAGTTAGGCCGGGTTAAGCTTGGGTAAGGCAAAAATCTTACCTCGGGCTAGTTTTAGCCTTATCCCTCAACCCGGGCTGGGTTAGCTGAGTTAATTGGTTTAGGTCAGCTAGGTCAGGTTAGGTCAGGTTAGGCCTTTACCCCTTAACCCGGATAGGGTTAACTTTTCATTTTTTGAAATCTTTTATGAATTCAAACCACTTTGATCCGAATTCAAATTTGAACTATGAAAGACTTCTACACATAAAACAAAATACACGGGAGCACTTCATCACACAATAAAATATGCAATAGCATGAATGCAACAAACATAATTATTTATTTACATAAATGATTGTCTAAAATTTTTATTTCCTCTTGAAAATTAGGGTGTTACACTCCAGCCCAGTCCCGCTAAGGGAGAGGGTTGACAGCCCCTGGGTGAGTCTGCCAGGACTGGCTTTTAGCTACTTGTGCCAACCTCCATTTCTTGACATAAGTATGTTTCTGCGCAGGGTTTCGGGCGCGCTCACAGCACCCCGTGGGGGTCACCTTACCTGAGGATGTGGTGAGGCAGGTGGTGGAGAACTCTATGGCAGTATTCCCTACTCATGAAGATGTAGAGAACCTTGTCCGGAAGGTTACCCTCCTCGAGGGTGAGCTTGTAGAGGTGCACCAGGCCTGAGAGGTGGTCAAGTGGAAGTTCCATAGCTTGTCCAACGCGGCAGCTGACGGTGCACGGTAGCTGGTGGTGTCTAAGAGTCAGCGCTGGGAGCAGTTTGAGGAGCTCTCCCTTCCACAGGCCCGGGGCTCCAAGTCGTGTCATGCTATTGTTGGCCCACCATGGGTGAGGAATCACCTATCGGTGGGTATGCGGGTCACTGCCCTTCACCACACTAAAATGGCCGGAGAGCTTGCCACACTTCGAGCGGTGATGTCTTCTATCGTGGGGTCTATGCTCAGGCGCTCGCCTACTATGATCTCCCGAGTGGAAGCTGTGGGGTGAGCCAGTTGCCGAATTCCAGAGGCTGGAGGAGTTGTGCTTGTGGCTTGAGCGACCTAGGATGAGGATCCATGACCTACTCCTTGGACCGCCACTCGGTTAGGCCCGATGGGCTGACTGTCTAGACGCCGCCACCGGGAAGCTTCAGGCAAAGCCGGTAGCACGGAGGGAGGTAGATGTTGTGCTAGAAGCCCTGCAAACTTTGGCTGCATGAGTTCTAGATTTGGTGATGGGCAACGCCGATGAGTCATCCTCTATGGTAGCATCTTTGTCTGTCGTGGTTGAGCAGCTCGAGGGTCGGATCGACATCGTGGCCGCTAATGGGGTCCATTGGGGGACCTAGTCTGCGTTGGTTGCTGCTTTGTCATAATTACCAGAGCTAGAAACTGAGCTAGAGCTGCTCGGGTCTAGGTGCAATGCGGATGCCCTCTGGACCCGGGTGCACGTGGCCTCGGACTCGTTGGCGTCGCACCTTCCTCCCTTGGTCACCCATAGCTCTCCTGACAGTGTGAGGGAGTAGTAGTGGTGATAGTATGCATTGTTAACCTTTTGCTTGGTAAGTATGAAAGACCCGGATGAATGAAAAACAAGTTATTCGCACAATCCAAACATAAACCGACTCCTAGTATTCCTTCTTTCTTTTGAAAAAAAGAAAACACAGGTGCAAAATTTTTTTATATGCTAACCTAATCCAGGTAGCCCCTGAGTGCCAAGATACAGGTAGGCTTGCCTGCCTATATCATGGCACTTTTGGCTAAAATGCGTCCTTTCATAATCAATAAAGGAGTGCGTGAAAAAAGATGCTAGGGATTAGAGTTCCTTAACAGATTTGCGTCCCACGCGTCGAGTTGTGCTGGGCTGTTGGCTTGTTGGGGCTAATGCACCGAGGAACGTGCTACTTCCTTGCTGCCTCACCATGTTGAGTGGATCGATGTTGTTGACATGCGGGCTCAGTCCTCACTTGCAGTGAGTGAGGCATTGCGTGGCTTCGGTGGCAAAAAAAGCTGAGGCTCCTAGCACACCGCGCACTATCTCGGGCATGGGTTCCAAATGGCTGCTTTGGCTTTCCCCTATGATATAAATAGTGAGGTGCCAAACCGCTTGCCCTGCTCTTTTGTTCTTTAGCGAGTTGGGATAGAAATTCCCTTTTCTTGCCATTGATCTTGAAGCTCGCCCCGCCCCACACCCCGTGATGGCTAGTGGGTGAGATCACAGCAAACGCCCTTATGGCGCGAGCCCCTATCGCGATTGCTACCAGCCGCCGTCGCATCAAGCAAGGATGGATGCCTCGTCCAGTCAGGCATTGCCATTGGTCGGGTGGGTCTTTACTCTATGATGGTGCTTGCCTAGGCTTGCTTATTTGTTGTGATGCCAATCTCTGCTTGCTAATTGGTGTAGGGCTCTGTCTCATTCAAATGCGGTGGCTACATTGGCTATGGCCATTGAGTTGCAGGAGTATCTCCTTGCCCAGAAGAGGGAACTGGATGGTAGGGAAGGCACCATCATGGCACGGGAAGATGGTCTGGTGACTTTTGAGTGTGCTCTTGGAAGGGCGCGCATGAAATATGATGCCGAGCGCGGCAGAAACAAGAATGTCCAACAAGACTAAAGGGCTAGGATACGTGCTTTTACGGCCTATTGCCGGTGTTCCTTTGACTTTGACTGGGTTCTGGAGGGGCATCAGTTCCTTCTTTCCATACAGGAAATGGACGTAGAATGGCGAGAGGAGAAGTTGGTGGAGGAACAGGCATAGGGCCTTTATTCTTTCGATGGGAGGGATCTACCAGCAGAGTAGGAGGAGCTTCACGAGTGCATGGCTGGGGTTGAGAGTGAACACGCCACCAAGGCCATGCAACTATCTTGCTCAGTCATGGAAATCTCTGATGCTCTAGTCGACCTGGTCGTGTTTCCCATTCTGGACATTTCTAGGTGTCTGAAGTCAGCTTAGGACATCTTGACAGCGGTTGGTCTCATTCTGGAGCATCTACGAGAGGAACATGCCACCGACGCCGGTTCCTTGGTCTAAAACTTGGCCCATTCGGCATCCCCACGACCCTCGGCTATCCTGTCTACCATCTTTTCTTTTGCTTTTGGTGTGGCCATAATCTTCATATCCACATTTCTACATATGTTAATGTACAATGTTATTGGAAAATTTGTGTCCTAACATCCTTGCATCTCTACACCCCCAGCCACAGTGAGTTGGGGTTCTTGGACTCGGGTTAGACATGCGGCGCATTCTCGGTGAGGAGCTCCCATCATAGATCATCATGACCACGTCTTCTCTAGGGAAGGGCATTGTTTCACCCTCGTTGGGGACCTCATTGACTTTCATGCCTCGGGTGAGGGATCTCGAGGCCATGAAATTCTTCATAATGCCACAGTCCTTGAGCTTGTGCTCAACGGGGTAGGCATGGTTTTGTCAAGTCTCCTCAAAGAGTTTCTCGAAGTGGTCCGTGGGTGGCAGCTGCCTGCGTCAACCACAACGCTCAACACGAAAGAGCTGCCTCGGGTGAGAGATCTCGAGGCCATGAAATTCTTCATAATGCCACAGTCCTTGAGCTTGTGCTCAATGGGGTAGGCATGGTTTTGTCAAGTCTCCTCAAAGAGTTTCTCGAAGTGGTCCGTGGGTGGCAACTGCCTGCGTCAACCACAACGCTCAACACGAAAGAGCTGACCGCTTACTTGTGATTACCATTGTCACCATCGGTCGCGGTTGTGGCCTCTTGAATACGCTGCTAGCACCTCTTCCTGCCACCCTTGGCGCCCTCCCCAACATCCTAGATGGCAACGTTAGATGATGCCTCCCGCTGTCACTCAGGGCTGGGTGATGTTGGGCCGCCTTATCACTAGCAACGTACTAGGCGGTGACGCTGCGCAGCTCCTTGGTGGTGTTCCTAATGATGTTTGTTGGTGCTTGGAAGGGTAGTATCAGTGGCACGTTGTGTGCACCGCTTCTAGGCTCCTCATCCCTTGGCCCCTTGGAGTCATGGCCATGTCTCCTCCGGTCGCTGTGCTCACTGTGGTGCGGGTTCTACGTGTGCTGCTTAGGTTGCACGCCCACCTGGTGGGCCCACTGATGAGCCTGGGGCTTGACGTGTGGGTCTCACTACTGTAGCGAGTCTTGGGGAGAGAAATCCATCGGTGGCGGTGGAGCCGTTCTTGCCACAGAGGACTCCACGGTGGGTCCTCACCAACCAGTGCCGGTGTGAGCTGTGTTAGGGGTCGGGTTAGACCGATGCCACTCCGCTAGTTGCACGGTGGCAATGGTGTGGATCTCCGCTAGTTGGTGGTACATCTTGTCCACTCCGTCTACGGTGGACGGAGGTGAGGCTTTCAGGGGTCTGGCCGCAGCAGCCTTGGTGTGGCCCTCCTCACGGCTGGCGGTGGGAGCCACTCCCTTGGCCCGAGCTGGAGTGGAAACGAAGTCCATCATTAGGATCCTCTCCTCCCTGAGCGAGGGCTCACATGGCCAGGCCATGGTGGCTGCTTGCCCACTGGCTAGCTCATTCTGCCGTTGCGCTGCCTCCTACTTGTTGTGGGGTGGCTGATCATGGGCTTGTGCTCATTTCTCCTCCTAATGGCCAAGAACATGGTGGTCAAGATCGCGTGTTCCAATTCTGAGGTGGTCTTGCAAACTAGAAAGTACATAATGATCTATCCTGATTCAGGCACCTTCTTGAAGGTAATAGCCCTAAGTCCGACGGCTTGATAATGAAGATGAACAAGTGTTAAAAAGGGGTGAGTACAGAGCTCAAGAAGTTCACATGGTGAAGGGGGAAAATGGATCTTGTACCCCCTGCCTGAAGGGTAGGGGGCCTTTTATAGGTCGCGCAGCGGCTGGATAACTATGAACTAGTTACTTTTACATTTGAGAGTAAATTACATGGCCAGTGGGACCCCTGCCTAAAGAGGTCAGTTTGTAGAGGTCGGTCAGGGCTTCCATGATGTTCTTCTTGGCTCCTAGATGTTCTTCTCAGTTTCTGAGTGTTCTTGGTGCTGAGGTGGACAATGCCCAGGACGGTTCTTGGAGACATTGCTTCGTGGTGTGGCTTTACTTCGCTGCTAAGCCTTCCCATATGAGGGTCGATGTGGATGAGCTAGCCCGCCCTCTGCACGGTCCTATGGCCTACAACCATCAAATGATGGGATAGGGACTCCTGCCAGGCGTTGTCTTGTCCCATCGATGTGTGGGTGGTGGTGCCTTTTTGGTGATGTGAAGCCCCCCGGTTTTGGATATTTAGTGGAGAGTTGAGCGCCCAGGTACCTATGACACCGAGTTTTACATATAGTACATTGTTTTTACTAGGATATGTTTACCTTATGTCAGGCTCTTGAGTACGTGCTGTCAGATGCATGTGGGCTCCTGCGGCCATGTCCCATCGTGGCAGGTGCATATGGCCACCGCTTTTTGAGGCCTCAGGGCTGGCAATGCTTATCCACCGTTGGAAGTCCCCGGGTGTGTTTAATCGGAGGCCCGAGCCTTGCCTCAGGTTGAGGAGGGAGGCAGGACGGGCAGACAGGTGGTGAAATCCTACCTGCCCGTGCCCATCGCACGGTGAAAAAGTGAAGGCGTGTATTGTTCCTAGGATATGTTTTTTAGGATTGGTGGCCCCTACTCTTTAGCCTGGAGGGGTGGGGTCTTATCTGGTATGGGGTGTATGGTTCCCCAGTCATTTGTCGCTGAAGGGAACCGGTCGTATCTAGAATTTTGGGTCGTAACCGACAAACCGTGGTACCTGGGATACCATACCCTGACAAGATGCGTGGGTATATATAGCCCACACTGCAAATACTGGATGTTGGAAAGATTCTATGCACTTGTCAGTCAGACCGTAGTTCAATTTGCGGTCAGACCATCATAGTTGCAACGACTACATTCAAATTTGAAATCCGATCGTTTGAGGTGCTAGTGGTCTAACTGGCCTTGGTGGCAGTCTAACCATGAGTAAATAGAGGCTGGCGGTCAGACTAGCCATGCCATGCGGTCAGACCGCCATAGAATAGAGGCTGGCTATTTGACTAGCCCTAGTGGCGATCTGACCACCAGGGGCCACTCAGACGCCCTAAAACATTCTTCAGTAGAAGGATATACACTCAGTATTTTTCTCAGATTTCACTAGACTCTTAGAAACACTCAATTTTTCAAGGATAATGAGAGCTCTTAGTGTTTCAAGGGAAAGTGACTACTCTCAGAGTATTTATCATTGTTTCAGTAGACACTGAGCACACTCTAAGATTTTCAAATCTGAAACAGTAAAAGGTGGTGCTCACTCAATATTTTGGATAAATCTCTCACCAGCATAATGAACTTGAGCTATAAAATAGAAAACCATATGAAAATCTAGTCATTTCTCCACTAATAGTATGACATCTATTTTAATAATCCGATCTTTTCTCCACTAATCACCTTGACCTGTAAAATAGAAAACCTTATGAAAATACTTTTGCCTTGAATCATTCGTAATCAATGTCTCAAAGAAAATATTTTCCTTATTTTAACTAACACTATAATCATCTCAAGAAATTTATTAGTCAAAAAATAAGGGTCATCATTAATTTTCAAAACATAAATAAGGGCCTATATGCTTCAGATGACTCCATTGTACTTTGCAAATCAGGATCCTCTTGTTCCTAGTTACTCTTTCTTCTCTCAAAAATCTTGAATGAGTACACTTGATAGGTAATATCCTTGCGAGCATCCAAATCTTCTAGAGGAACCTATTCCTCTAAACTCATAGACTGTTCTTCAATTGGGAGACAACATGTACATCAGGTAGTTGCGGTGGTAGCTACAACTAATAAGCCACTTCACCTCTCCTTTCTAAGATGTATGTTGGTGCAAACTTGTTGTCACACCCCGATTATGAGAAGACGAAACCAAAGCCTCTATACGTGTGTGTAGGATGTTCAAATTACACATATAGCAATAATATGATAAATAGATATAATATCTCGATAAATTACAAGCTAAAATATTACAAAATGACCCTTGGGTCAGAAAGAAGATTACAAGCGAACAACGGCAAAAATCTAAGTGTAGGTGCAGCTTCCACAGGCACAACCAGAGGAGAGGCATGCCTAGCTTCCTTCTTCTTAGACCTGCTGGTACCCTTGATTTTGAGTCCAACATTTGATTCAATCTAAAACAATGATAGAGGTAAGCTTGAGTAGACTTATGGTGGCTACTCAGCAAGTGTGGGAAAATATGGCATGAGGGCTATTTAACAAGGATGGCTAAACTTAGGGGGCTCGGATGAGAGGAGAAAGGTGCAGGGGTGGCTGTAGAGACGAATGGAGGCGGCCCACTATACCCGGGGTAATGACCCGACAAGATGACATTGGAATTTTGATCAGAACAGAACTCTCAGAATGCTTAAATATGTTGAGAACAGGATTTCAGCAATCCGGCTGGCTTTTAAAAGTCATAACTCCTAAACTGCTCATCGTATCAGGGCGTGTAAATAACCGTCGGAAAGCTAAGAAAGTGCTCTGTAACTGTGATATTCAACTCATGGTCAAATTTCCCTCAAAGCAGTTACATAATTTCAATTTCTAACTGATATTTGCAGTCAAGTCAAATTCGACTTTGGTACCAACATTTTTGTTTGATGTCTTGTTGGCGGATTTAGTCTGCCCACCTTCCATGATGTTCAATCGACGTGCTTGGAGTTCAGTTTCTATACATGGTTTCTTCCTTCGCAAGGTGGTGCCGATTTTTTGCACGAACTCATAACTTTCGCTTTCCTTCATTGGTTATGCGTCTAGGCATAGTCGTGTGACTTGTCATCAAACCCCTTTATATGTGTTGACTCTTTCACTAAAAGTTGATGACATTGCATCACCGCATCTCATTACACCATACTATGTGTATCATGACTGCACCATCACATAAGCATTATCCCACCAGTGCATTTAACTTAAGTAAGAGTGCAGTTATCCAATACCTCTTGAGTGTATCCTTGATAACTTTGTCGTTATTACTTATTTTTGTGGTCTCTACTAGAGGTATATACCTTTGAATCATCAATTGCGTGGGCATAGCCCAGACGCTTCTTAATACAAAAGTTGCAAGATGGAAAGCACATTTCCTCGTCGGAATTAGCAAAAGACCCATGTGCATCATTCGTCAAAACGGATGGTGTATTACTCGAGGTACGCAACCGGAAAGAAGAGTTCCGCGCTTGGAGTCTCATTGCTACAACAAGTAAGATCCTGGCACTAAGCCAATTGCTTCTCCAAACCTTGATGAATGTAAGCCTCTCCTAGTTTGTTTTGAATCCCTGCTTTAGGACTTACTATTGCTTGCATATCTTCCAATCTCAACCAAGTACACTCCTTGAGCCTTGCTTGTCATTGATCCCTGTTATTGTGGTTTCAACAGTGCCTCATGCATCCCACTTTGTGCCCTAATAGCCCTCGTAAATCGCCAAGGTCGCTCCAATACTAAGATAGTGTTATCCATTATGTGACATGTCCAATGGCGGAGCCAGTAATCGGCCAGAGTGGGCCGTGACCCCCCCCCCCCCCTTGCCCTAGAATTTTTTTTGTTGATTGCACACTGCAGCCCAAGAAAATGATGAATGGCTAGCTTTTGTTCCTATCCCTTGACTCCAACACGACAATACTGCTCGACTCCATCACCCTCAATCTGGATCAGCCACCACCGCGGCGCTGCGCCACTACCATTCTTGTTCTCGGCTCCCCTACGTGGCTGCGTGGCCGTGCCCTGCTGCTTCACCAGTGCCACCTTCCTCCTCATCCACCCCCACTCCCATTCAGCCATTCCCCAGGGCAGGGCTAGGGCGGCACAGGTGCACAGCCTAGACGGCTAGGGCACCAGGCACCCCCAAATCCCCAACGGCAAGACTCAAGAGGTAACTACCGCGACTAAACATGAATTTGTATTGTATATATCAATGTATCACATTGCAGAACATGAATTTGGGGATGGATTATTTTTTCTATAGGG
>VSTD030004783.1:0-10099 GCA_008808055.3 Sporobolus alterniflorus
CGACGAATATAATTTGTATTTATCAATACTGACGATTATATTAAATTATATTCATCGCATTTATATTTATTACGGTATTTATCGATTAATCGACAAATATAACATATAGTCGTCGGTTTAGTAAATAAATTCCTCGGTTATAACAGATGAATTTTACCTTATTTCTTGTAGTGATCAATCAATAACCATCCAAGCTAGTTGACGGCGCTAGGAGTTAGCCCGATATATGATAGGAATAGAAATAAGTGGCGCCATCGCCGCCTGTAAACTCGGCAGCATATATCGGTGAGGGCTGAATGGCAACCTCCAACCACCGGAGATAATACGGTGTGTCCGCACTATGCCTGAAAGCGCCTGCATGGGGAGGGCACACGACGCTAAGTCGGCCAATGCCTCATAAGACAACGCAACGACTCACATTATTGGCACTAGGAGCACGTGTTCTTTGAGCCACACGGTTGGACCGGAGCTCACCTGGGTGTGGAAGCAGGTCCAGGTGGTGGTGTGGCCACGGAAGCCTTGCGTCAGCAGGACCGGAACTCGTCTAATTAGTAGATGAGGTATGGAGGCCTCTCTATAGTTGCGGGTCTACATGGTGGCTTAGAACTTATCTCGGCAGGGAGGCATGTGTTATAGTGCCATGGGTATGGGACCACAGGGCAGCTTCAAAGCTGGTCTTAGTGGTGAGACCGAGCTCTTAGGTAACTATATAGGAGCGGGTCAAAGTAGTACTGGCAGAAGCCTTGACTAGTCAAATGTAAGAATGATGACTTTATTTTCTGCATATAGACACTAGGTAAAAGTGTGGGTACCATGTTTCCACTATACCAAAACTTTTTGTTTAAAGTTATGCATTATCAAAAAATTTAACCTCATTAGATATGTGTGAAATACTATGTACAAATGTGGTTATTGTATAGCGATGGCAGTGGGGCAGGGGGGGGGGGGGGGGAAGTGGTTTTGACTTTAGCAATGGGTATTTTTTAACCCGTTTGTACAGTAGCTCCTCGGTGATGTCACCGAACCATCCATCGCTATTGTGGCCCTCGGTAGAAATAGGCTCAGGTGACATCACATCTTCGCCCGTTACTACTGTGACCATTTGGTAGTAGCGACGAGTGACCGCAGACGTCACACGAGCCCATAGTTACTCAGAGCCACAACAGCGATGACCATTCGGTGATATCCCCCAGGTCCATTGCTACTAAGGGCCACAACAGTGACAGTCATTCGGTGATATCACCCGGGGCCGTTGCTACTAAGGGTCAGAATAGCCGAGCCGTCTGATTAGTGCCACCTCACTCGCAGAAAGTGGGACTGACCCACATAAATACTTTCTTACAACGAGAACAATGCGACCGTATCCACGGGTACACTAAATTAATTTCTAGTGTTACTGTAGTCGCCATCGTTTCCTTTTTGTAGAGTCTACTGTGACCTGACACACTTGCCATTACCAAACGTATCCCTTGAGTAGTCTCGATCGATTGCATTTTGTCCCACCTTGCTTGTCAATTTTAGGAGAAGCCATGTTAAAAAGTTTCAAGCAAACTTCGGTGTTGTACAACACCCTGGAGAAAGTAGTTCTTCTCCAACCATTGTACCGAGATGTCGCTGGATGGTTTGATATCACTTTAGAACCCGATGCATATCTTTAGTATTGTGGTTGGTGAAGGTCACTTTCTTGTTTGTTTTATTAAATGTTATATGTTACATTGATCCTTAGTAGCAACGGGCTTGGTGACGTCTCCTACCGCCTGTTGCTATTGAGCATCACAACAATCTTGTGGAGATAGTGTTTTGGCATCATTTTTTGCTGCCAAAATTTTGTGGCTGGGCGCCACACAAAAGTAGCCATCCATTCTCTCTCCCTCCCTCTCCCCTTAGGCAGCTGCCATGTTTCAATGATCAAACAATAGAGCAATGGCCATCCCACACACAAGGAGGGTGTATTGCCTAAATTTCCATGTCCTCGTAAACTGGAACCGAGCAATCACACAAGAGAACCTTCACAGCGTGTTCTACAAGTGCCCATACTTTTCGTTAAGCATCTTTTGATATACATGCATGTTTGTGTTTGCTTCGGTATAGATGCCACCTATTCGTGTAGTTCCTTCGCCTCCTACAACTATTCAAGCCATTTGTGAAGTGGTCGTGCTGAGAGATAGGATGGACATGATTGTTGATCACCTAAAATTGATCGAGAAGCTTGTGTGTGTGCATAGTTGTAGTGTATATAATACTAATAAAGTAGATGGCAATGTTATGTATTGCTACTTATAGATGATGATGTTGCAGAAGTATCAATTTGAACACAGAGATTGTTCACATATTTCATGTTATAAAGATGTAGGAATTTTACTACCAAAAAACTACAAAAGCTTTAAATTCACAGTAGCAACAGGCAGATGACAACCTATCAGGGTCTTGTACCCCGGGTACCGTGGATCACTGGTTATGACCCAATATCTAGATATGACCGGTTCCCTCCAGCGGCATATGGTTGGGGAACCAACCACCTCATAATGGATAAGGCCCCACCACTACTGTCTGAAGAGGAGGGGTCACCAATCTAAAAAGAACTAAACTCATGCGTAATCCACGTCAGCACTTATCCTGCTTCGAGGGACATGGGTGGATAGGATTTCACCACCTGCCAGCCCGGCCCGCCTCATCTCTCTGGCTCAGGACATACCTAGTCTCCCGGGAGCCACGCTCGGGGGCTTTCAGCATCGGATAAGCGTCAACAGAGCCAGGTTCTTGAGAAGCGGTGACATTAAATGCCTGACACAATAAGACATGGCCACAGGTACCCACATGTACCTGACAGGAAGCACTCAAGTAATGAAGGATGTCTCATCGCCGTCTGACACAACAAATCAGCCACCAGGATACACATAATCACCATGATAACTCTAACGCGGGATAAGCACACCTTGGTAAAGGCGCACCATTCCATAAGAGTTATGGTCCATGAGGTACCCAGGCGGTCAACACCACGTAAGGAATCTCGACCTAGGACTTCACACCCCCCAGAAAGGCGGACTACAACAACACCGCTCCATACGGTACAACGGAACAGAACAACACCTGTCATGAGACTCTGTGCACACACCCATCAGCCACAGTTCACAGGACAGTGTGGGCGACAGGCTAGCCCATCCACATCAACCCCTCACATGTGGGATGGCTTAGCTACCAAGCAAAGTAAAGCAAGGTGGTGGCAGTACCAAAAGCCATCCCAGACACCCGCCGCATTGATGCCTAGGGGCCAAGAAGTTAGTCGGTCAGACTACAGTGAACTCCATAGCCGATCTTTCCAGTCTAGGGCCCCACTAGTCATGTAACTTAACCCGAGTTGTAGAGTAACTAAGCTATAGTTAGGGGACCCCAGGATGATCTATAAAAGGCCTCCTACCCTTCAGGTAGAAGACACGAGATCCATACCCCCTTCTTCAAATGAACTTTTAAAGCACTCTGCTCACCCCATTGTAGCATTGTTTTTCTTCAATATCAATCTACTAGATATTGGGTTATTACCTCCAAGGAGGAGTCTGAACCAGGATAGATCACTGTGTGCTAGTTTATTCATGAGACCACCTCAGAACTAGAAATGTGTGATCTTGACTATCCTATTATTTGCCAATGCAGAAAACACTGATAGTTGGCACGCCAAGAAGGGGGATTTGTAGCGTGCCTTCCTCTTGATGTTCTGATGGTTCACTCATCCGTGCTCACCATCGCCTGACGTGCGGTGACTTCTTCTTCGGTGAAACAGGTCGCTTTGGGAGCCTTGAGTTCATCGTCGACTACTTTGGCAGCCTGACCCTCTTCCCCAGGGGGGCGATTCAGGTGCTATTGTGATAGAACCACCTCAGAAATGAGGGGTCTGTTGCCTCAAGATCGATCGGGGGATTCTAGTCAAAGCAGGAATACACAAACACACATATAAAGCATATAAAGACATGATTAAAGTAGAAATTATGTTATTACAACTTTGTTTTAGGATTACAAGATAAGGAAGCGAAAGATGCTTCAAAATATAGAATATTTGAGGAAGCATACCATTTCAGCGGAAGTGATATTTGATGGCATAAAGGCATTCAAATCACCCTAGAGGTGAAGACCTTCTTTGGCGACTCTACACCTACAACGGGCTCCAGTACGGAATCCAGCGCATAGAAGCCTAGACTTCTCACTGCTAGTCGTCAACGACATCACCAGAAGAGGGAGAGGGAGAAACCTACATACAACAGTTCAAAGCAAAGCTTGAGCAACTACGCTCAGTAAGACTGACCCGACGTGACTGAGTGGTCAACTTCTAGACATGCCAAGGCTTCAAGTGGTAAAAACTCTTAAGCCTACAACAACTAGCTTTAAATCTCTTTTAATCAAGATTTGGCCATAGTAAAGTGATTGGAATCATATGTTTGCAACTTATGCGAAGGATGCAAGTGTAACCAAATCAATATTTGATAAACGTATATAACATAATCAACATCCATCTCATAAGCCATGTGAATCATAAATGAAGTTCAATTACTACGTTCTGACACAGGGATCAAGCACTCACTAACAACGTACGCACTATCTCTCGGACCTTACGTAAGGCTACCTTTTGTTAAGTCACTCTGAGGTCGAAATCGCTCCTCTACACTCAGGATGAAATCTTGGTTCCACAGTGATCAACCGGCCCGGCCGTCGTCCTAGGCTACCTCATTCTCACCCCGACATCCACCATAGAGTAGCGGTTATAGTTCGACCAAGCAGTTACATAAGCTACTAGGTTTACGGGACCCCATAAATCTTGCATGCGTTAGTACTAGTTAATGCTTGTTCCACAAGGCCCAACACGACGTGGTCCTTAATCGACCAAGGCGAGGGCTACCACTGAGGAGCTCTGAATCTAACATCAAACAGCTCTGAACCTTCCCATCCAGTATTCTCCACTTGCAAACCCTTAGTTTCCTTGCCTAGTCTTAGATTAAGGTGTTTAGCAACTTTATAACCAACCACTCTAACCAATAAGACGCACAATCCTGAAATCTCATAGTGGAACCAGCCACTCGACTTCTACCGTGGTCCTGTATACTAAGTATAGCCATTCTAATGGGTTTCCACCATGATAGGATCAAGGATAACCTTGAAAGAGTAGCAATGCATTTTTAGGGTTTTAATAAACTCCTATAATGTAAATACACAAGTCATTAAAATAAATATGGTTATAAAGCAAAATCGTGATGGGACAGTATGCACTGTTGCTTGCCTTTGCTTAAGAACAAAAAGCGTTAGTCTTGAGCTTCTCAAATGTTGACCCCTAGAGCTTTGGCCTAAAACTTCTTGCTCGATGTTGTAACCACCTAAGGCGTAATGCGATGCAGGATTTAAATGATACGATGAAAAGAACCTTAGTACTTTGACTTAAGCACTTAGCGGCAAAGAACGACATGGCCCAAGCGAGGTCCTAGGGTTTGGTCGATGGTTTAAGCACATGACAATATTTGGAAGACTTAACCTTCTTCATTCCATACTAGGTCAAAATCCAACAAGGAATGATCAAGGTACTAAATCAAGGCTCATGATGAAGAAAGGGTTTTGATCTAACTTGCCATGAAGATATGGGTAAGATATAAATTTTAGATCAAGGTTTCATAATTATTGGCTTTTAAATAATTATTAATGTATTATCCTTGAATTAACATAGCTTTATTAATTATTTAATAATTAATAAAGGAATTAAATTATTTTATATTTTTATTCTAAAGAAATTATTTAAATTCAAGTTTCAGAATTGATTTGACTAAATTCTAGATTCATTTGAATTTCAACCAAATTTACAAAGGTTTGAACTAACTTGAATTGATTTAGATAATTCCATAGGAAAAAGAGAAACCCCACTGTTCCTTTGGGCCGAATCTGGTCGGGCCCAAATTGGAAACAGGGGAATGCTGGCCGTAGTAACTAGGTGGCGGTGCCGACAGGGGTGGCGGGGGACCGGTGGTAGAGCGGGCCGGGGAGGTTGGGAACCCATTTTGGGGGCAACGGGGAGGAGTAGCTCACCGGAGTAGTGCTTTTCATGGTGGCATGGATCAGTCGGCGGGGAGCGACGATGAGGGAGGCCTTTTGTGGTTGGGGTGGATGGCTCACGGTTCGAGAAGGAGGTCGGAGCATAGGTGGATGTCAGGTGGTGACAGTTGGGGCAGGTCGTT
The DNA here is from genome assembly GCA_008808055.3 of Sporobolus alterniflorus. Classification (NCBI taxonomy): domain Eukaryota; kingdom Viridiplantae; phylum Streptophyta; class Magnoliopsida; order Poales; family Poaceae; genus Sporobolus; species Sporobolus alterniflorus. The sequence continues at coordinate 6,210 of VSTD030004783.1, forward strand.
GCCTGAGGCGGTTGGTGTCAGTGACACCTTCGCGGTGGATGGAGCGGGCAGCGTCGGGCTCTTGGCAACTGGCACCTTCAGGTGGTCTTCAGCCCGGTGGCACCAGGTGAGGCTGAGCTCGCTCGAGGAGGAGGGGGCGGTGCTCATCGACAGCGACTGCGTGGTGTGGCAGGGCGAGGAGCAGAGGCTGGCGGCAAGGTGTGGAGCAGAGGTGCGCAATGATGGTGCTGCTGTGAGATGCCGAAACTGCTCTTCTCCTCAAAGCAAAGGCAACGCAGTGGATATGGGTATGCGGCACGTGGGATGGCACACTATCATCCTCTAACATTTCATAGGGGTAAACAACGTCGCTTGTAAGGGGGGGGTCCGTAGTGCAAATAGGTTCCATAGAACTCCTATACGTAGATGCACAACCATGAACATAAACTAAAGATTATAAAGCAAAACCATATGAGAAGGATTATGCAATCGGTGCTTGCCTCGCTCAAAGAAATGAGGGTTAGTCTCAACGAAGCTTGGCTAGTATTGTCCCCCAAACACTCCTTGCTCAAGAGAGGTGTTAGAACATATACGGTATGACACGCACAAGTATTAATGATAGGAGACAAGGATAATCAAAACAAACATCAACACGGCTTACCACCTTTTATGTTACTTAAGGAATAGCTTAAATGATTTCTTTCATTAGCTACTAAGATTTAAGCTTCCAATAGAAGTGAGGAAAGGTTTGGAAGATGACTTAACTCAAGGTTCAGTTATGACTAAGCACATGAGTAAGTCAATTTGGGTTAACAATGGCAGCAAGACCATCCTGACAAAATTTGGCAAACTATCTCCAAGTAATTTAATTACTAGAGCTCATTTAGCCAATAGGAAGGAAAACTAATTAACTTGAGGAACAGCTCATGATTTGAGATCAAACTAATTTTTTCCAAGTGGTACTGTCAAGACAAGATTTTAGGCCAAGTTTCATTAATTAACCTCATCTAGATAATTATCTATGAATTAAATTTAATTAACCAAGATTAAATACTAAATAGATATTTCAGAGGTGAAAATTATATTATATATTTTTCAACCCTAGAACAGATGAAGACTTACTCAAAAAAATTTATTTCATATTTTTCTAACTTAAATTCAATTTCCTATGAATTTTGGAGCAAACTGAACCATTTGAATATATTCCAAAAAAGAAAATATTAACTCTGGCCACATGGGCCCAAACCAGGTCTATGCCCACATGGACAGCAACTCTCAGCTCAGCCCGTGACCACGACACGGCCGACTGGCTTCGGCCTGGCCGCTGTGCTCGTGGGCTGGCGCGGCCCAACACACACGCAGCCACGGCCCAACGGGCCAAAGACCTTGGTCATCCAGGCCAGGTGCATGAGGACATCGCCTCGGCACGCACGGCGCAGCTACCGGTGCAGGTGCGGCACGCTCGGAGAGGAGCGCCAGGAGAGCATCATCGTCATCTTGCTCTCTCTGTTACTGGGGGATTGAAGGGATGAGGAGAGAGACACACTATCAAGATAGGGACGGAGGCTGACTGAGACGGAAGTAGCGTCACCAATCAAAACTGATTCTAAACAAAACTCTATTGCATGAAGATTTCAGGTACGGCTCCCTAAAGCCAGACACGTCTGTTTACATGCACCTCCATTTATTATAAAGGGAGACATGCGTAGAAGGTCATGTCTTCCTTTACCGTAAAAGGAGACGCCCGTTTAAATGCTCGTCTCGTATATGAATCTTCTATTTGAGTTTTTTACGTAGTGTCCATGGCTACTGTGAACATATTGTATCGATGATTCCCGTTGATTACGACTGAATTTTGATATGCCACCAGTTGCGTTGAAAATGTTATCTACTTACCTTTCTACGCAAATGTAGAACGTTGAAAACAAAGCCCGAATGTGATCTTTTTGTCTGTTGTTGTATAAATGTGACCATGTCACAGTAGCCATGACCATCATGATATCATCATACCCATGACTTATTATGAGCATACTATTTTGATGATTCTTGGTGATTCCAGATAAATTTTGACATGAGACAAGTTGCATTAAAAATATTATCTCATTACCTTTTCGTGCATATGTAGAACATCCAAAATGGAGTCCGTTTTAGTATGAATGTAACCGTGTCACAATAGTCAGGGACACAGATGACTACTGTGAAAAATAGTAGCAACGGACACGCTGACGTTAGCAATGCCTGTTGCAACTATTTTAGGAGCTGCTGACATTAATGACACATGTGGCTACTATCATTATAGTGACGGGTCAAAATGTGTCCGTGGCTACAATGTTTTACCCTCTTGTTACTACTATGGCTTTCTTTGTAGTAGTGATTTTTTTGGCAAGTAAATCTCCCCGGCGAAGCCCGCAATCTTAGTGGCTACTGGCTCTTGCTTCAGGATCAATAAAATCAGAGTTGGTGTGGAGTCCACATTTCCTCATTCTCTCCCCTCATGCTAGGCAGTCTCCGCTCTTCCCCACATGCCTGTACTTCTTGCACTACAGTCCGGATCTACCGAATTGAGCCAGTCACGACCCAGGTCGAGCGCCGCCTCATCCGCCCACTGCTTCTCCATCTGGATTGCCTCTGACACAACCTACTGCCTCTCCATCCACCATGAGTTACCTCATCATTGATCCGGTGTCCTTCCACCGTGAGCTGCTCCCACAGTCCCCATGCGCTGCACTGCACAGCAACACCTGGCGCAGCAATCTAAGCGTCATCAACATTGCGGGTGCCACATGTGAACGCCCATGGTGAGCCAGTCACGAGGCCCGTGTCGTGTTTCTGCCCCCACAGCTTCTCCCCTCTCACTATCTATATGTGCACCGATGTCCCCGACTAGCGCCCACAGTCCAACCTGACACACCACCACCTTCCCGCCCCGCCTCGCCTCACCTTGTTTTTTTAAGCAACCCAGATGTTGTCCATGGCCCTAATTTGTGCTAGTCCCATGCTAGCTGTCCCGTCAACGCAGCCCATCGCTGCTTCCAGACCATCGCGCCACTCAAGTCGACGCCATCCTCTCTAGCTGTAGTGCTGATATGACCTCACTCTGCGTCACAGCCGTGGCTTCTGCTACTGTGGCTCACCCTTGGCTGCTTGTCGTCTGCTTCATGGCTGAGGAGCTGCCCTGCTGATGAGCACATCCATGTGCTAGTGGTCGCTAGCCAGACAACTCACTAACCAGTCAGCCCCACATGTAGACTTGTTTTGTTCCACTAAGGAAGTTTGAGCCATTGACAAGTGGCCCCACATATCGATCAAATTTGATGGTGTTGCTGATGTTGAGAACGAAGTATGGGTAAATGGAGCCAACCTAATTAAACCAAAAAGTGAAATCGATCAGATTTCAGTAGTTCCACCGGAGACTATCATATGTATTTTGGGATTAGTGAGCTACTCCTTAATGCACACCAAGCTAGTCGCACCAGTGTTACAAAATTCAGCGAGCAGTGAAAAATTACCTCCCATCGATTCCGTCACATTTTGAAAAATTCGGAAAAATTCGTTGAAAACCAAAACAATTCGGCCCAAATGCAGTTGACGTGTGAAAGGAAGGAAAATTTTGGAACTATGAAATTCGATCGAAGTAACCGAATTATCGGCCGAATTTGCCGATAATTCGGCCGATTTTTTTGAAAATTTGGCCAATGAATACCGGCCGGTTTAGCAGAAAATTCGGCCGAACTTTGTTGAAAACCGGTCGTTGAAGTAAAAAAATCGCAGAAAATTTTGGCATGACCTACACTCAATTTATACATCATAATTACACACATTTCATTTTAATTATACACAATACATAAAAGTCATACATAATACATGCAATAGTCCATAATACCTGACGAAAGTCCACAACACAGTATCAT
>VSTD030004784.1:0-10099 GCA_008808055.3 Sporobolus alterniflorus
AAAAGGGACAAGTGCCCCAGAAATACAAAATGGATACAACACAAGGACAGAGGACTAGGGACTACTAGAAGACTAACCGGGCAAAGCCAGGGCCCTGGAGAAAGGAAAGATCCTTGTCTTCGGCTATGGTCCACAGCAGGGTCTCCTCCCTAACTACTTGGAGGGTGGTTGCCTAGCAGGGCGATGCCCCCTGGAACACACACTCATTTCTATGCTTTCAAATCATCCAAGCACCCAGAATTACAAGGGAATTGAAAGCACTCCTTGCTTGACCTTGGAGCTGCTGACTAGAGGTGAGACACCATGTTTCAAAGGAGGCTACTCCTGGCTGCGGTACCAACTAAACCCTAAGATTAAAGCATAATCACACTGAATATTTACCAATCTAGTTACAAAACAGATAACATTACCAATATAGTTAAGAGGTCACTGGTGACATGGTTAGTGCATCAGAAATTCGCAATGAGGGAGGTTTCCCATCCGCCACTCGGTTTTATGCTTGTCTCTCTCTTCCATAGCGCAAATGGTGCAATAGACGTCTTGAATAGCGTCTAAAAACATTTAAAAACCATTCCATTTATGACATTTAACACGTTTAAATGGCCTGTTGACAGTTTAAAAACCTAAACAAAACAGTTGCCTCTCATTTAACGTTTAGATGATCGCTTAATACCATTTAGGAAAACACTGATACAAGGTAGAAATGTATATTGAATGCACACCAGCAGCAGCGTATGGCCAGATACAAACACTTGCATGCATCCATAATGTATTCTGCAAATTTATCAGATGTATCCAAGGCCTCCGAACACCAGTTTCAGTGAAACTATGATTATGTTTTTTTAAGGCAACACGCTATTTTATATCTGAAAGATTAAGGGAGTGTCTGGTGTGTGTGTTGTATTTTACAACTTTTCTTAATGAAATGATGTGCAGCTCTCCTATGTATTTGAGAAAAACACACTATTTTATGGTATGCTGTTTTTGAAAGGCAAATAATAGTACAATAAATACATGAACATCATTGCTCAAGATGTGAAACGATGATAGACAACCAAAACAAGAAAGAATTTTAAAATTATACTCGCTCTGTTCCGATTGTCATTAGGACAACAAATCTAGTTCAAAACAATTCAGAACAGAGGGAATACCTGATCAATCAGCTCAAAAACATCCTTAACATCACCCTTGTCTTTTGTTGCCAATGCCTCATAGGCCACTCTGGCAGCATCCTGTTCTGCTTCCTTGCGGCGACTAAAACTCTGAGTTGATGAAAATAACTGACCACATACTTCCACTGTGCATTTGAACTTAGGTAGATGAACCTCGCCTTTGGACTCAATGGTGTAGATTGGCAACTTCTCATGCATCTGTTGAGCAAACTCTTGCAAGCGGTTTTTATGCATAGATTGTGCTGTGTACCCAAAAAATCATCGACCAATAAGAAGAACATTCATTCTTATCACAAGGCCCTGGATTCCACAGAAATTTTGCCAGCAAAAGCTACATAGGAAGATGAGTGTACCTAGACTAAAAACATAAAGTAATTATTATTGGTTTATTTATTAGGAACGGATTAATGCATTATGGTATTGGTATATAAGGTCAACCAACCACAAAAACAAGGCAGGATTACAGCTGACTCAGGCTACATTGGAGTTAAAATCACATTCTGATTTGGAATCGGTACAATTCAATAATGATGGTGCCAAACAAGAGGGACTTATACTGCCGTGAATCTCACAAAGAATTTTACCCTTTGCACTGACCATAACAATAATATCCACTGAATGCAGAATCTACAGCACAACCAACGCTCTAATCTGACACATACGTCAAGCATTCCTACCTAGTCGACAAGACATGTATCATGTATGCGAACAAAAAAGGCTCCAATGACTGAAAGTTCCATTTGGTTCCTGTCCTCGCAGATTCACCCAGCGCAGGGCGCGCTCGATTCTATCAAGCACGCAACGCCTCAACCCAGTACAGCTAGTTCCTCGCCATCAGGATGTCTGCCCACCCCGGGGAGGTCCGGATCGAATGTCGTCGCGCGACAGGAGTTGCTTGGACACGCGGTGCAAATAAAGGATTGCTCCAGCTCGGAGGCTGCGCCGCCACCGCGAACCCTAAACCTACAGTCCAGGGCCGACGATGCCACGCACGGGGCGGGCCAGGTGCGCAGTCAAAAGCCTCGTGCCACCCGACATCGCAGAAGAGAACAGGAGGGAGGGCGAGTAAGGAAGGGCACTCACCGGGGATGGCGGGAGGCGGGGACGGGCCGACCGCGACGGCGGAGGCGGAGTTGCTCGCGGCGGCCGCCATATCGGTCGTGGGATACAGTGACAAGGAGCAGTTGAGGTTTTCCACCGTTGACGAATGCTTCAAATAGGAAAAAAGATGATACGGCAGCAAACTCTTATAATGGTATATCATAGTAATTTCGTCTTTTTTTATTTATTTTTAGCCTTGACAGAATCATACAGCTTTTAGTATATGTTTATGACAAACTTTTTTTTAGAAAGACCTCTACTTACTCATTTTTAATTAAATGAAAGTAATATATACATACAGCGACTGAAGGCAAAAAAAAAAAAGCAAAATGACTCAAGAAAACCTACTCAACCAATCACTTAGAAGGGGCTTGGTCTTGGAATTAGCCCTATGAATGATTAAACTAAATTCATCTTTGAAGGCTTTCTTTCAACAATCAAACCAAACTGATGTTGCATCAAAGATTACAACATTTCTATGATACTAAATTGTCCACCATGTCACCATTATCACTTCTCTGAGAATTCTACAGCCAAACTACCTTTTGCTTAACATGTCCTGTGGAGACAATGAGGTGTTCTAATGTACATTATCTTCAGCACCATTTACTGAAGGGACACCAAAAAAGTTGCATTAAATCTTCTTCGATCTTGTAAATCCATATTCTTCCTCTTGAGGATCTGTCGGGTATTTAATCTATCATGCAGCAGTAGCTAGAAAAAGAATTTGTGCTTGCTTCGGGCACAAGATTTCCACATCCACTTAAAAATAGGAGAAACATCAACCATGCCAATTATTTGGAGGTAAGCCTTCTTTGAGATGTATTCTTCTGAATTCCAAATGTAACTCAAATGATCAGCTTTTGTCGGATTCATCTGAATTTGTTCCAGCTGCTACTACAATTCCTGCAACTGATCTTATGCTTGTATAGAAAAAGGCATCCAAACATGCCTATGAATATCCCTATCTCGAAAAGTTTTGAGGGAAATGTTCTTGTTCAGGGCAAAAGAGAAAAGTTGTGGAAATTTCCATTGCAATAGTCCAGGATTTCAAGTGTCCCTCCAAAAATAGATTGTATTTCCCTCTTGAGCTGAGAATGAAGCTAGCATAAAGAAATGATCAGAGATGGACATGATATTCCTCCACTAAAACGAACCCACTCTGTTCTTGTGATGAGGAGGTGTGGACCTTGTGTAATAAGCATTCCATGTCAGTTGCACCCAAGGTAGATTGTGCCTATTATAGATTTTATGTAAAAAATTGAGCAACAAAGCAATGTTCTGCGCGCTGAGGTCAATGATCCCTAACCCACCTTGACTTTTTGGCCTTATAGCCTTTTTCCAAGCAACTAGGCAAGCACCTTTTCTGTTGACATCCCCTTTATCCCAAAGATAATGCTTTCTATATTTATCAACTTGTTCTAAAATGCTGATGGACATCTTGAATGCACATCAATAAAATGTAGGAAGGGCAGATAAGACTGAATTCATCGGAATTAGCCTCCCCTGATAGCTGAGAAGCCTATTTAAACCCCATCATTCTTTTTTCAATTCTTCTTAAGAAAGGGAAGAATTCATCAACAGAAGGTGAAGGACCGGATACGGCGACCAGATGTGGGGTGAATGAGAGTCAATTAAAATTTCTTGAAGGAACTCGGCCTATGTCCCAAAATCAACCCGACACGTCTTTCTTCTAACTCGGTCAATATCGCATAGCTATAGAAAAGGTACCGGCCTTCAAAACCGGGTTAGAAACCACGAAAACACAATGGAAGACAACAATCGATGCAAGCCAAGACACGTGCGAGACTATGATAGAAAAAAAATAACTCAAATCCTCATAGTCATTTCACCGAACACCTTGCGAGCATGTTCAAGGAACCACTGCGTAAGAGCGATTGAGACTTAGAAAACTCAAGCTTTTTGACCCGGTAGCTCGAGAACAACACCGGCTTCACCCTACAAACACTCTCAACAAATCAGGAAAATTAATTCACTTAGCAGCATCCATGGCAGAAAATTAAAACCGGTAGTGAAGAAAAAAAATTGGTGAAGAGGAGAACATGGTGAAATCAAATCGGGAGCAACCAGCTGTGCAAGCAAAGCTCGAAGATTTTGGATTTGGAAACGGTGAACTGGCCTTCCTCACCACAGAAGGTAAAAGGCGCAATCAAATCCGAGAACAGAGAACATGAGCGGCAATCCGAGCGCTGCTGCTGGTGACTCACTCACAAACCCAAAGACCGGCACAAGGACCAAGTCATGGGAATCGGACTGAGCAGCACCCGAGAGGAAAAGTGCAGCGAGGCGAGAGGAAAAGTGCAGCGAGGCCGAACCGAAATAGTGAAAATGAAACTGTGAGCGAACAAATCTTGGGTCCGGATCCTCTGCCTTCGAGCGTTGAAGGTAGATGGGAACAGTGATCTGTGAGAGGCAATACAGTGTAGAACAGTGTTCCCTATCGACGAAGTACTATTCATTAGGTACTGTAGCAATAGTGCGGTTCCAAATCACTGTTTATCAGGTACTGCAGCAGTTGATCTGATCCGTCCATCTACAAATGCACGGTTAAAAATCGATTGAAGTCACTCTGACTTCACCGGTGGGTGAATTCAGAGGATCTCAACTCACAAATCTTAGGCTGAGTGAAAAAAATCAAGAATGGGTCAAGCCCTCTCCAAACGGCCACTGTTCTCACCATAAAAATATGAAAGCTTTGGCTGCCGTAGATGCAAGAGGAAAACTAAGAACAGTGCAGCTAGAGAATAACTTGTCCAGATCTATCAACACAAAATCAAAGAGGAGGAACACAAATAGGACACACGAGATGCAAAATCTGATTTTCCCATTGAAACCAACAAGATTACACCGAATCCATGGAGATCACCGCCCTCCCTTGCTCATTTGATTGAAAATGAAAACTAGATCTTGACTCACTTCTACTCTAAGAAATACAAAATGAAATTGAGAAGTGGTAGAGAGCTCCATCCCTCTAGGGTCTTATTTATATGCCTAAGCAAAAGACTAAAAAACTATGCCCCTAAGGTCTAATACATAGAAAATGACAAAGTAATGGTAGTCAGATCTGACATAGTCCGTCGCATCGACCCGTCCATCTTTAATTTGATCCCGACGTAACCTTCGTGATGGTGTCACGTGCACCACCCACCGTCGCGCATCCGCCAGTCTTGAGGTCAGAGTGGGAAACCATAGCGTGACTTGCTTCCAGGTGAAGCAAGCCACCAGATCTCGACGTATGTCTCGCGCCGTCCTCCCTCCATTGATTTTGTGGCGCAACCAACAAACCGAAGACTGCTTGGTTTTGAGGCACAAACCAAGAAACAGTCGCGGTGATTTTGAGGCCTAAATCACCAAACCAGAGCTGCTGATTTTGAGGCCCAAACTAGAAAACTTGAGCCACCGGTTTTGAGGGGCCAAACTGGAAGAAACTATCGCCACCAGTTTTGAGGTCAAACCGGAGAAAACCGCCGACCTTGATTTTGAGGCTCAGCCAAGAAACTCGTGCTTCTCGTCTCCACGTGCACGGTACAAACTGCACACGACGTCACTCGACATCTCTATCACCCGGCCACAGAGTACCCAACCTGTGCGACCATCCTCAGTCTTCTGCACCAGATCTCCTACTCCTATCACGATCCTCGTCATTGCATGCTATACCGCACCTGCCACCTGCACACCATAAGACAAGCAAACACGGTTCTTCACACGATACAAGAATAAAGGTAAAACAACTGAAATGTCACAGATTTAAATTCAAACCTCCCCAAGTCAATAACTCATCACAATCAAATCAAGAAACTTATCACTTGGTTTCTCAGAAAGCCTAGTAGTACCCAATGGTAGGCCCAAATAAGTGAAGGGTATTCCAGCAACACTGCAACCAATTGTGTTAGCCAAATGATGAGATTTGTCTTAATTCACTCTGAGGCCAGTAGAATCAGTAAAGGTTCTGAGAAGTCCCTTAAGAGTCAGAAGTTGCAGTTCCTCAGCAGGTAAGATAATCAAAGTATAATCTACATATTGAACAATAGGGTAATCTTGTTCATAGTCCCGACTCAAAGGATGCTTCAACAAATTCATGGCATAAGCTTTATTGATGACTGATTGTAGCAAGTCTGCAGCTAAAATAAAGAGAAGTGGTGATAAAGGATCACCTTGCCTTACTCCATATTTGCATTGGAAGCTCTTACCAGTCACTCCATTCAGCAACACTTGTGATGAACTTGATGACAGGATGTCCTTAACACATATTATCCATTTCTCAGAGAAAACTTTATATTTAAGCATGTACAGGATGAGAGTGCTCTACCATGTCAAAAGCCTTCTCAAAGTCCAACTTTAAAATTACTATTTCACGCCTTGATTCATGACAAATGTGTAAAAACTGAAAGTCCCATGCTAAACCACGCTTATATTGAAGCATACAAGGCTGAGAAAAAAAGGTTTTCAATCACAATACAAACCATGGTGGATGGGGATGGATAATTAGGGACGCTGATAGGGAAGTGGTTCTAGCAGGGTGAGAGCGGGTTGATTACTTGCGCAACCTGTTCCAGGCTGATGTAATCTCTTGTCTGCATGGAGTCCAAGCGGCTATTGATTTTGGCATCAGATACCTAGAATTGGAAACGGATGTTTTGATTGTTAAACAACCTCTAACGTCAGATGATCTTGACATGTCGGACCTAGTTAAAGAGCTGATGCAGATTAATTTCATAAGAGTGTCGGTAATAATGCATAACCCAAGAAATTATAATAAAGCTGCAACCTAGAACTATATGCAGCAATTTTGAAGATCACGTCCTTCTAGAGATCACCGAAGTCCTCAGAATCCGGTGTGCGGGGGACGTCGCACTCCCATTGTGGCATCGCACGTGAGAGACACTTGGAAATTTATTTATAGGGACAAGATCCGGTGACTCCCATTGTGGCATCACATGAGAATTGAACCCGGCGGTCGCGCTGCCAACGCAAGCGCCTGACCAGTTGAGCTAACGCCCGTCTTCGTGGCTATTGTCTATTCGGAAGGCCTTTGGTTGTTTTCCATTTTCCATTTTTGGGAAACTAATAAATTACATTAATGACTTTCCTTAAAGTAAAAATAACTACTTTATATAAGCATAAATATTTGGAATTTTAAAATATATTTCTTGCATTCCACGATTTATTTTTAATCTTTTATGAAGAAATTATTTTAGCCATATGATCTACAAATGCCATTGACTTTGGTATAAATATGAGTTATGTAATACTAGAGTAATGAAGTTGTGTAAAACCACACCTATGAGTAAGAAATTACTCATTTACAAGATCTCCATGACTTGAAACAACTTATCAACAAACTAAACAACATTATATGCCCCTAAATGGTGTCAAGTAGAAGCAAAGAAGAGGTCATCATGGTGTTGGATCTGGGTCCTATGCGGTGCTTCAAACAAAGGCATGTAGCACTACACCAACAATGGCTTGATGGTTTTACTAATTAAGTGAATTGTAGCATCAAGTCTAGTACATTGAGCCCTAATCACATGGTCTAAAATGGAACAAATTATGGCGACTGTTCATTCTCTTAGTTGAGAATTCTAATCCAGAAGATCTCAATTCTATGGTGTTACGGCCAAGGTTCAAATATTCGGTGGGCGACCAAAATTGCAAATTTGGACCCGACCGAATCCGTCAAATTTTAGCAAATTCGGCCGGTTTTTAAACCATGATTACGGTAGTGAGGTTCAAAGTGAAGGGAGCATAACTAGGGTACCTATAACATTAGAAAAAATGTTAAAAGTGTTAAAATAAGACATTATTCATAAAAATGTGAAAAATATGGTTTATATATTTTATATGTTCGTTGACTAGATCGATAAGCTACACATCGACTCTCAAAGCAGTAATTGTATTCAAGAGTTGTTGACATCATTATATCTTAGTAGTGATGTTGTGCTATATGACAATGACATTCTCTTTTTATTACTTTCTCAATAGGGTTTGTGCTTTTAGAGACTCATGTCTGATTTTATTCTTGGATGTGTTCTTACCCATTCAGACCATACTTGATAGGGTTGTATCTCCTCAAACATGGCTCGGTTTTTTTGACCTATTTTGTGAAGCAGGTATGTTCTAATGAAGCTAGAGCACTTTTAAAAAATATTTGACAACTAACTAATATAATGTATGATTGAAGAAAAGGAAGAGAACAGAAAAACATGTGCTTACCATCTGATGTTCCTTTTTTACTTTTATGTTTTATATAGTTTTAATTAGGCATAAGCAAGAGCTCATGCTATATATTTGGTCACTATCAAGAGGGGTTATATGTAGCCATGCAATTTGCTTGAGTCAAGAGACCATAATTACAATGAAACACATGTTTCTTTCAAAAATATACTCACACTTTGAATTTAGAAAGACCACTTCTAAAAAAAATTAAACCAATCACAATATATATTATTTCATGGGAGTTTCATTTTTAATAAATAATCTGCTATGTAAGCACTTTTGATGATGTGACAAATTAACAACGAAGAAAGAAGAAACCTTTTTCCAACAAATATACTCACACTTCTAAGAAAGAAGAAACCTTTTTCTTCTAGTAAGACTAGGTCTACACTGTTTCCAACAAATGAAAATAAATGAAACTAGCATTGCGAGAAAACATTTAATTTCACATATGAAAATTTGATCAACCACTATGCAAGAATTAGATGCTATAGTAAGACTAGGAAACAAAAAAATAAAATTAGTATTAAGGTGGAATATTTTTCTTTCATATGAGGTGCCACTCTTGAAAACAACAAAATAAAATACCGTGAAACACTTATTTTCTCATCAAGGTGCTTCCTGGAAAAATAACCCCACCATTTTCTTGGTCGCCACCAAGGTTTACAAAATTGTTCGAGCTGGCAAAACCGCCTGGGATCGGGTTTTTTTTTTGAAAATCAGAAAGCTGGCTAGTTTACCGGGTAAATTTCAAAATTTGAAAGCGGTTGAAATCCGATGATTTTCAACTGGTAAACCGATTGGGTTTTGTTGTTTATCGGTCGATTTCACTGGTTTATCGACAACCGTTGTGACAAGATGAAAAAGTGATAAAATGATAATTTTTTTGTCATGCCCTATTTTAATTATTAACAACAATATGAGACATAAATCCATATATATACCATGTATTCACAATAAAGATACTGTACAATTCATAAATATGCATGCATTACAAAATGGTCTCAACAAATATATTTTCTAACACATAGCCTTCAACAAATAATTATACAAGCAAACTGAGCCTAGTTCAGATGATTAGGTTCCTTGTGGTGGAACTAACCCACACAAGTTCAAATATCAGATTTGACGTGGATGTTGTATATTTATGACTAATTATTCTTTTAGTGGTAGACGACGTCTTCATCGATAGCGAAACACTCTTTGACTGATTTCGTGAATCTTAAGATCAAGCCGGACCAGTCTTTTAGAGATGCTCATAAGGGTAGGATGTGCATGCATGTATTCATAAGGGTGAGTGCTCATACGTGTATGAGTATCTACGTCTTCCCCAGGTTGTGAAGAATGCATCTCAAGTCATCCACCTGCAGTTGTCAAATAAGAATAATGCAACTGTGACTACCAGAATCTAAAATATGGAATTGGTCCAGCAAATTAATGGCATGTTTGTATGTTACCTTCAGATAACCAGCTCTGTTTTGGTCAAAGTACCTAAAGGCCTACAAAATGAGGAAAAACATTCATCATCACACTAAGTTAGAATCAATAAAAAGGACAGCCTGGTGTACGTTGCTCCCACTTGCATAGGG
>VSTD030004785.1:0-10098 GCA_008808055.3 Sporobolus alterniflorus
ATTTCCCTTGCTACTCAAACCTGCTGCTCAGAAGATGAAGATGGTGTGAATTTCTTCGACGAGGAGCTTTAGACTTGCGCTGCCCCAGTTGCATATTCCTTTGGATTATGGAGCATTCCACAGTTTTGCTTCCATGAGAGACGTTTAGTCTTTTGAAAGATAATATTCGTATAATAATTACTAGTAGCTTGCGCGCGCCAGGACATGTTTTTAATCATGTAGGTTTTAATTTGTTATCATATAGAAATTTTAGTGTAGCACATGTAAATCAAAGTTATCTGGTATAGAAAGGAGTCATTTCTGAGATGTGGAGATAAAAAAGAGCAATTCACTACTAGGAAGTGAACCCCCGGAAATTGTAACAACATTGAGATAGGTAAGCATTGCACAAAAAATGATGGGAAAAGAAGTTGTCTACATTTTGTGAACTCATGTATAAAGCTAGGAATGAAAATTAGATCAAACAAAAGAAAAACATTATTCTCCATTTTAAAACTTTTATCATTATGACAACATTCTAGTTAAAAAACGACCTCGAGTTGTCTGATATAGTAAGGAGTCATTTGTGAGATGTGGAGATAAAAAAGAGCAATTCATTCGTAGGAAGTGAACTCCCGGAAATTGTAACAACTTTGAGACAGGTAAGCATTGCACAAAGAAATTGAGGGGGAAATGAGTTGTGTACATTTTGTGATTTACTGTGTATGTCCTTGTTGCGGAAGTGAAGCGGTGTGTTATCGTCATGGTCGGCATCCAGGTTCTCATCGTCGACGTTGTCATCCACCTCTGTGTCACCGGCTCCAGCAGGGACCGCTGACTCTTCTATCAGCGCCTCACCCGCTCCATCTGCCATTGGAGCTGCCGGTACCATGGTGGTGTACTCCACCATGAACACGTCGTCACCACCGCCCGGCTTGCCGTCGTCGGCACTTGAGGCCCAGTCCAACTAGGCCTGCTCGTTGAGGACCACGTCACGTGTCACATGAACACGCTTCGTGATGGGGTCGTATGCACGGTACGCATTGGAGCCGCTCTCGTAGCCGACGAAGATCATCTTGAGGCCACGGTTCTCAAGCTTCTTCAGGTGAGGCGTTGTGTTCCGCACATATACGATGCACTCGAATGTCCTGAGGTGGTGCACCGCTGGCTTCCCCCCTTGCCACGCCTCAAACGGAGTCATGCCATCAACGCTCTTCGTTGGACACCTATTCAGGACATACAGAGCGGTGTTCACCGCCTCACCCCAGAACCATCCGGGTTGGCCATTGGCCTTCAACATGCTCTTGGCGGTTGCCACCACCATCCGGTTCCGATGCTCGATGACATCATTCTACTATCAGCTGTAAGGTGTCGTGTGCTGATGATGCACACCCTCAGCCGCACAATAGTCCGTGAATTCTATCGCGGTGAACTTGCCTCCACGGTCGGTGGGAAGTGCCTTCAGCTTGAGGCTGGACTCACCCTCTGCCCGCGCCTAGATGTCCTTGATGGCAGCCACTGCACGATCCTTGGAAGGAATCACAGCTACCCACATGTACCTGCTGAGATCATCCACAAGCAGCAGAAAATACTTGTTACCCCTTGGCGTTGCCTATGAGATTGGACCGCACAAGTCACCATGCACTAGCTCCAGGCGTCGTTCCACTCGATACTCCACCTTCGCTGGGAATCAAGTGTGCCATTACTTCCTGGCCTGGAACGCCTCGCACAATTACCCCACTTGACCAATCTTCGGTAGGCCATGTAGCAACTCCTCTCGAGCCAGCTTTCAGAGAGCCGCCATGTTGACGTGCCCGACGTGCTCATGCCAACGCCACGCCACCTTGTCGTCGCGCCCACGCACCGCCAAGCATGTCGGCTGCACGAGGAGAAGGTAAAAGCGGTTCACCTCCCACTTTACCTTCACTAGCAGCACACCACCAGGTTCCCGGATCTTCATCATGCCGGTGTCGATGTTGATCTGGTAGCCAATCTCATCGAGTTGACCGACAGTCACAATGTTGGTCGTCAGATGAGGGATGAAGTAGACCCCATCGAAGGACCGGGACTTGCCGTTCTTGCACATGAACACGACAGTCCCACGGCCCTCGATCCATGCCACTGAGTCATCACTAAAATGCACAGTATCGAGCACCGCCGTGTTGATCTTTGTGAACACCGCCCGGCACCCGGACAAGTGGTTTGTCACCCCAGTGTCCAGAACCCATGTCCCGGCGTTGCGCTCCTTCTCCTCATCAAGGTGGGTGAACACCTTCTCCTCGTGGATCTCAACCTCAACACTAGATGAAATCACCTTCGGACGAATTAGGGTTGCCGACGCGAGCATGAGCGAGGCCTCCTCTTTATCTTGCGTGACGTGTGCCTGCTCCTTCTTGGGCTTTGAGTGACACTCTCGTACCCAATGCCCCATCTTACCGCAGCGCTGACACTCATCACTGGTGGGCTTCCTCAACAACCTGCTTAATGAAGAGCCACCGTGACTGCGACCCCGGCCGCACCCACGGCCTTTGCCTGTGCCACCGCCTCTTGCGCCGCTGCCGAAGTGGTTCTCTACCTCACGCTTCTTCCTCCAAGCGTCCCACTCCTCCTCGGTGAGGTACAACTTCCTGTCCTACTGCAACGACGTTGGTGCTTCCTTGAACGCCTCCTCCGCATCCTTCAACCACCTTGTCAGATCTGCAACAGACATTGTCAACACATCGAGTAATGTTTAGATTGCGATCGTGATCTACTTGAAGCGAGGCGGCAGGGATCGAAGTATCTTTGCGATGATCTTGCCATCCTTCACCTCCTCACCGAGGGTGGTGAGGTGCACCGCTAGGCCACTCAGGCGTAGGGCGTTGTCGTCGATGGTCTCACCGTCATCGAACGTGGCTTGGTCAAACTTCCGACATAGCTGCTGCGCCATCGCCTTCTTCACGCGGTCATCGCCGACCCTCGTAGTCGTGATTGCATCCCAGGCCTCCTTGGCCGTCTCCTTGTTGGCGATCATCGGCACTATCTCCGATGGTACCGCGCCACACAGTGCGTCAAGCGCCATCATCTCCTCCCGTTGATCGGCACCACCGTTCTCGATGACGCTCCAGAGAGCCCACACCTTCAACTGCACCTTCATCAGGAGCGCCCAATTGGAGTAATTAGTCTTGGTGAGGACAAGGTAGCTACTGCCGCCGCCAACCTCACGAATCACCCTCTGGATCACAACTCCGTCTTTGGAGGTATCGTCATCACCAGATCTCTTGCCTCCCGTCATCTTCACAACAAGGATTGGAATCTAGCTCTTGATGCCACTTGTTAGAACCTCACCTAAGAAAAAACTCTCAAGTTCCGGGCCAGATTAGAGCTGAGAAAACATACACATCTCACGCGAACACAATGGAACCGATCTCATTTTAGTGCAGCAAACTTGACTGCATTTTTTTGGTTGTATTAGTCTGTTCATATGGACCTATTACATGAAAAGTATATATTACATGCCTAATTGATGCTACCTACTTATGAAAAGAAAAGCAATGCCTACATAAATAGGAAATTAATCACTCCCTACTAAGAAAATTAATCACGAAATTAAATTAGGACACAATAAAGATTTATTTCCTAACATCAGCCACAATGTCGGAAAAATCCCGCCAGCATCTTGGTGCTCCCAGATCATGTCTTCCATCACGTTTCTCCAGTGGCTGTCATCGTCCTTCCGGAAATGCAGCGCCCTCCCCAGTGCCCATGCCGGTAATGGTAGACCGATCATCTTCTTTGCTAACTCTGAAGCAATTTGTTCCATCGGTGACAATTCCTGCTCATCCTCTTCCTCCTCGATGCCGTTCCAATCGTCATCCGATAGAGTGCATTCTTCGCTTTCATCTGTGCTGCCCAATGCATAATGCTTCAACATCTTGAAGCAATCTTTGAACCCCAGAGGCCCCATTGGCAATGTAGGCATCGTGCCTATTGCTCTCACCACAATTCTGGATTGAGTTGTCACCATGACCAAGCTCCTCCTAGCAGCTGGGTTTAGCATCTCCATCAAATCTTGCCACTGCTTGTCGGCGATGTCCATGACGTCGTCAAGTACCAGCAAGAATCTCTTCCCGGCCAATTCCTCGACTAGAAGCTCCCTGAAATCGTCAACTTCAAGATTTTGCCCAGCTGTTCCATGGATCATCTGATGAATGAGCTTCTTCCCGAGACAGAGCACGCCAGAGACGTGCACCCACATCCGCACGGGGAACTCGGCCGGGATGACCTCGTGGTGGAAGACGTACCGCACGAGTGCCGTCTTGCCGACTCCGGAATCAGACGGTAGTGCGGGTCGTCGCTGGACCTCACGTTCTCTAGGATCTGTTCAACCTCGGCTTCTTTCCCAAAGATATCATCATGCTCTGCTTCTCCTGTTCTATCCTGTGTTCTCCCGGCAACAAACGTGGCATAATTCTTACAAGGCTCGACGTGCTCGTACGTTGACGTGCACCTGTACGCAGCTTGCGCCAATGTCTCTAGTGCGTCTCGCAACCCATCCAGATTGACGTCATCGTTCTTGGCTTTGGAGCTTTTGCCATGTGCCCTGCGAGCAACAGAAGTCCGTGGCGGGCTGAAACAGAGCAAGAACCTGAGGGGGCTGCACGGCTTCCGCGCGACGATGGTGCCGATCGGGCTCCACCGAGCCTTGCCATCGCCACGGGCGCACTCGACGTCACCGAGGCCATCGTCCGCGGCCTAGGCGGTGTCCAGCAGCTCTTGCAGCGGTCGCCCGTCGATGTCTATGGCGCCCGCATCCGCCGCGTCGAGCACGCGGCACACGGCCGGCAGTAGGCCCTCCAGGCGGCGCAGGTGCCCCGTGGCAGCGTCGTCGAGATCGGGCAGCAGATCCAGGCCCTTGCGGATGAAGTGGGCAGACCATCTGACAGCGGGTGGAATGCTGCCGTCGTCGTCCCGACCGGCGACATTGATGGCTTGGCTGTGTTCCGAGCAGGACAGTTTGGGTGGAAGATCAAGCCGTTCACGAAAAAAACTGGTGGGTCGACAGTATAGAACAATGGGCTTTGAACAAAAAGTTGCCGGTGTGGCAGGACCACGTGCGAGCAACTAAGTACTCATGGCCATGGGTCAATGTTATTTGATGGGAGTCGTGCGATCGGTCTGTGCCATAGCAGAACGCGTGACCGCATTTTTCTCTTGCGTTCCTCCTCGTGTTCCTTAGGCCCCTTCTTCACCATCGCACCGCCACTCCCTCCGGCCTCTTCTCCACCTTCATCGTGCCTCTATTGAGTCTGCCCCCCTCTGATGTGACATCTGCTTATCTCCAGTGTAGGACCAAGTTTTTTGGATCGCCGTGATTGAACAAAGGCGTGTCAGTCACATGGTAAACATTAGACACATTGGCTCACTGGCCCTAATGGGTCACCATCGGTTATCGGTTGAAGGCAACCAACTCTGTATAGATAAAGGAAACATGTAAAACTAGAGCCGAAAGTGGTTGTAAAACATGTCAAAACTAGGTTCAATCTGCACAAGGAATAAAACATGTGAATACATAGATTGAGCGTGATAGCCATCGGCTATAGACTCCGATAGAACTACTCGTCCACCTTCATCAACTAGATCTATCTCCTTAGTCGATGCCAACAAGAGGTCAAACCTAATTGATGACAGTCATGCTACAACAAACAACTAAGGTAAATAGATCTAACCAACTCCGCTAGCTTTACAATGAACTTCTATCAGTTAAACACCTCGATAGAACCTTAAACTCACCTCACCAACTAGACCATTCTTATTCAACTGATCCAACAGGAGGTCGGACTTCACTGATAGCAGCCCTGTACTTCCCGAAGTATCAAACTCAATCGAGACAACCCTTAGCACAGATGATTGATAGAATTCTAGTGAATCTAGCTGATGAGGCATGCTTAAGGTGACTCAAACATGGCATATTTTAGAAAATTCTACAACATTAAACCCTAGTTGCATAGATCGGATCTATCTGAGAGCAACATACAACTAGAATTAACAAAGTAGCCATGAATAAATCTAAACATGTCGTATAACTAGCAATTATGCTCAAACCATAGGAGATCGAACTTAACTGAGAGCAACCCTAAAGAAAGAACATAATTACCAAAGAAGGCCTCAACAACCTAGTCACGAGTTGCTGAGGTTGGCGATAAGCCAAAGGTTGTACTGAGTTGAGTTGTTTTTTTACAATGGTCTCTAGCTACCTATTTATACCCAGGTTGTGAAAGAACCACTTTAGAAATGAGGGGTTTGTCGCCTCAAGATTGATCGGGGGATTCTCGGCGAAGCGAGAATGCACGAGCACGACACACCAAGCATATAATACCATGTTTAAGTGATAGTTAAGTTATTACAACTGAAGTTTAAGTTTTACAAAATGAAGTAGCAGAAGATGCTTCAAATGATAGAACAGATTTAGTGGAAGACCATTCACCTCGCTCTAGAGTTGAAGACCTTCCTCGGCAAACTCTACACCTACGATGGGTCCCACTGATAGCTGTCATCGGCATCACCTGAAGAGAAAGGAAGATCACCTACATGCAAGAGATATACAAAGCAAAGCTTGAGTGACTATGCTCAGCAAGACTGACCCGTCCTAACCAAATGGTCAAACTCTAGACATGCAAAGGCTTCAAGCGAAAAATGGACTTATAAGCCTACAACAACTACCTTCAATCACTTTTGAGCACGTTTTAGTCATGTTTAAGTTATTAGCATTGTAGGTTTACAACCTATTCTAAGCATGCAAGAGTCATCAATCAACTTTTGATTTAAGCAACTCATTGACTAACAAAGTAGTCAATATCATCCTCATAAACAAGTGTAACCATTTTTGAGAGTGTCGCGGTGACTCAAGCCAATATACACCTTGCAAGGGAACGAACTGACAACTCAACATACACATGGTCTCGAGGACCCTACATATGGCAGTAGTTCACAACGACGATCAAGGACATGATCCGGGCCCACCTCACCCTAGTGCCCGTGTTCCATGAGATGTCTCGACGGGCATCCATGGTTGACCCGTACACTATCCTGGTATGGTAAGGTATCGTCCGACTTAGCGGCCATCTAAGCTACTAAGTTTACGGGACCCCATAAATCCCGCATCCATCAGTACATAATCAAACTTGCTCAACGGGGCCAAACGACGTGATCCATCAACTCAGATAGGAGCTACCACCTTTGAAGCTCCAGACATCAAAACACACCACTCTTTGTCCTTCCCATATGATATTCTCCACTTTCCCCTAGTTGCCCCACTCGATCTCAGTTTCGTGCAACTTTCCGTTCTTTAAAAGAAAACCAAGCATAGAACCACCATCATGAGAAATGGCCCTATCATGAGCAGTTCCAGCCATTCAAATTCTACAATCATCCTGTTTACTCAGCATAGTCATTCTATCGTAACAATGCTACCATTGGAACAAGGTGATGTGGAAGGACTCATAATGCAAACTAGGGTTCCATAAAACTACTAAATGTAAATGCACAAACAAGTACTTAATATAAAGAGTTATAAAGAAAAAACCCTAAGTTAAATGAGATATGCTACAGTGCTTGCCTTGCTCAGGTGGGAAGTTAGTCTCGGCACAGCTTCAAGATGGTGGTCCCCTGAGAGGCTCCTTCCTTAGCTCCTCCAGGTTGAAGGCGACGTCAGGTCATAAACAGTATGTAATGCAAGGTCATTAATGATGTTTGAAGAATTCCCTTCATTAAATCCTATAGGTTAAGTATTAGTAGGTAGGAGCGGGATCAGGTAGTAGTCAGCATGAAATCCACTACTGACATGGCTTGAGTGATGTACTATAGGATTTGAGAGGTCATGGCATGACTTGACAATTTAAGCCTTAAGCACTTAATTCCTAAAGGTTTAAACTATCCAAAGAGAAAACAATTAATTAGCATAGCTAATTATCATGCGAAGTTAAAGAACTATTTTTTTCATGGCGAAAATGTTTAGATAGAATTTTAGACAAAGTTTCACTAATTTTGGACTTCTAATTATTTAATTCTGACTTAATCTTTAATTAACAAGACTTAACCATTATTTAATAATCCATAAATGAAATTATTGGGTTTTATAATTTTTTTTCTAGAGAACCTACTTGAAATGAAATATTTGAAGTGGTTTCATAAATTTTCTAACTTTAAGCATGTTTCTTCATATTTTGGAAGAATTCATATTTGATTTGAATAATTCAAAAGAAATTCAATGGAAAAAATGAAAAGGGCCACTATTCACACGGGCTTGATCCAGCCCGAGGCCAAATGGCGTACAACGCCTGCCGGCCTGCTAGCCAGCCCAAATGGGCAGCCTGCCTTGGCCCACGCTGGTGCCACATGTGTAGAGCACACGTTGGTCATGGTAACCGCACTTCGATGTGGCTGGAGCATGGGGCATGGCGCGCTCGTCGGTGGATGAGAGGTCACCGGACTCAGCTCTACTCCAACTACTAGACTAGGACAAGGCACTGCTACACTAGAACTGACAAGAGAGGGACGGGAGGTGGGGACTCCACAGGAGTGTCCCCTACTTCAATGGCTTGTAGGAGAAGAAATGACGATGAAAACCAGAACACGGCGCCAGGGGAGGTCTTCTTATAGCCGGCGGGGCGGGTGGGGTCGCATGGACGTGACGCGGCTTGCCGCGCCTGACCGACAACGTGACACTGTCGCACGTGGCCGCGGAGGTGCATGTGGGTGCTATGTGCTGCTGGCAAGTGGGCTCGGTGCCGGTTGAGAGAGCGGATTGGCGTCGGTTAGCAGGTCCGGCCTAGTAAGTTTAAAACATTTAAACCTTTTACTCCGGGGTGAAACGTGGAAATTGACAAATTCTACATTCCCAACATCCAAAATTTTCTAAATTTTGCAAGGTCGTAGCTTAAATGAAAGTGAACAACTTTCCTTTTGGGATGAAATTCAAATTCCAAATGGATTTTGAATTAGAAAATGAGGAAGTGAATTGAGTTTGAATTTGGCTTGAATTTATTGAGGGTCCAAACTTTTGGGGAAAATTTTGGATAATTCACCAAAATTCTAGCTTGTCATTATATTCATCAATGTGAATTTAGATGTCCTCAATTATATGCCAAAATTTGAAGTTACAACACAAGTGGAAAATGACTTGACGTGGAAAATATTCAAATTGTATTTGAATTTGAATTCAAACTCAAACAAGGTTTACATTATAGGGACACTGTAGAGATATTGTAGCCACTACAGTGACACTAGGGGTGTTACACCGACCTTTAGGGTCCGTATCATCTTGGGACACATGCATCCCGCTTCGATCAGTTTAGAAAATCTAAACATATTCGAATTACAACTCATTATTGCCTAACAAACTTATTCAAATTCCATGACAAACTCTATCTCTTCCTAATTTATCTTTAAGGGAACTACTCATAGCTCTGCTCTCCTTAGGCCCCACCGTCGTGCCATGATGATGTCTTGCTACGCGCCTCGGTGCTCCATTGCCACTGGGCCCTATCAAATTTTGTCCTCAATAGATGGCATAGTTTTAATTTTCATTATCATGCATCGACTATCACAATACTAGAGAACATCTTATTTGTCCAAGCACAAACTATTATTATTGACATGTTGAACTCTTGTTATTTTTTAGTCAAGATAGACAAGTTAAGAAAGTTGATTCTGTCCTTACTTGAGTTTATGGAAGAATCTACTCAAATTAACAAATGGGCACAAATTTGGAGCTGAAAATGTCCAAATAAGTTGAAGCATTTTGTGTCGAGATTTTGTTATAACACTGATGTTTTGAGGGGCAACCAAAAACACCGAGGTATGAAAATGGATGATACATGTATGGTATGTAATCGGCTCCATGAAGATGGTGGTCAATTGTATTTTGAATGCAAGACAGTACGACAACTCTAGAGCTTCATGGGTTTGAAGGATATGGCATGTGCATTAGCTGACATGTTCTCTGCAAGACAAGTGAAGGATCAGAGAAGACAACTAGAGGGGGGGTGAATGGGAGCCAATCAAAATTCCTTATCGGAACATGGCCTATATCCCAAAATCGACCCAATGCTCCTCTCTTCTAACTCAGCCAAGACCGCC
>VSTD030004786.1:0-10098 GCA_008808055.3 Sporobolus alterniflorus
CGATCTGCTCCCAGATGAGGAACAGGATCGGCTCGTTCTGCGCGATGGGGGGCAGCCCGATGTGGTCGTCCTCGTCGCCGTCGGCCGCGGCGGCGTAGTTGGAGATGCGGAGGATCCAGGACAGGTCGCCGATGGAGTTGTCCAACAGGTAGTTGGTGCGCTTGAAGGAGCCCGCGGGGACGACGGTGAACACGCGGCTGAGCAGGCCGCCGCCGCGGCACCGGCCCAGCAGCGCGCCCGCCTTGTCGAGCGCCTTCTCCGTGTCCTCCAGGATGCGGCGCGCCGGCCGCTCGTACAGGTCGGCGCGCGCCGCCTGCTGGAGCATGGTGGCCACGCGGGCCTTGAGGTCCTGGCACTCCTGCCGGCAAGTCTGCGCCTCCTCCGCCCACTTGATCACCTGCTCCGCCAGCTGGATCGGCCGCGCCAGCGTCGCCCTCAGGTCGTCCATCCCTGAATGCCTATCGCCTGGCTGGCGGACGGAGTCGTCGATCACTGCACTGGCCGGCCGATCGAGGAATGTGCGTTGATGGTGGCCGAAAAGGGAGCTAATTTTGGAATGGATTGCCTGGTGGAGGAGAGCCGGCCTGCCTCCCTTCCCTACGTGCATGGCCGAATGCCGATATGCCACCATTGGAAGCGAGGCGGGAAGAGGGCGGGGCGCCAGTTTCAGTTCCGTACCAAAATAAAGCGCCCAAGGGCATCGTTCGTCCGTTTCTGACTTGCAAAACCGTCCGCACGAAAACTGGGGATTGAATGGAAATTGGAGCTGAACATAATACCAGACACTGCACATAGTCCCTCGTTCACGATGCAACGTTCGAATCAATTGTCAGATAAAAAAAGGATTTTAAGGGTAGGCATCCCCTAAACATTTCATTAAAAAAAGGACATACCAAACAGAAAAATGGGCATGTTTCCACAAATATTGCCGCGCTAGCGATCGAACCAAACGGGCACTACATTTTTTTGGGTTGGCCCATTGAGACAATAAATTACAGGCCCATGTTCGAGAAAGAAGGCAATCATTCCAGAACCCAAACTTGTAGAAGCTGGATCAGTGTCAATGAAAAACCTGCATTTCAAATGGGGATAACCCAATTCAGCCTGTCGAAACTACACGTCAGGATCTATCCTGGATGAAAAGTCAGATGGACAGCCTACGTTTCATGGTATTTGGTACAGTTTTGACATAAACAGTGTACAACTGGGGAAAAAAAGAGAGCGAGGCTCTGCTACTCGCTAGAGATTGATTGCAAAAGGCTGGGCACTAGAAAAATAAGAATCTTGCATTGTGACGACTGACACGAAGCTACTATGCTGCTTCCTGCAGCAATTTTTACACCACGCCGGATGGAAGTCGCAGCACCAGTTGCCCACCGAAAACACTGTAATCAGCCAGAAAAAAAATCACTTGTTAGACAAAGCTCAAAGGCTTTTACTAACATGATAGAGAAAACCGTAGACCTTAAGTACCTCTTCACATAGTAGTAGCAGAAATCTGCAAGGATGAAAGTCTGAACAATTTCGGAGAGAAGCACCACCGAAGGCCACAGACCATAGCCCAAAGCAGTCAACAAACGGCCCCGAGTATCCAAAACCTAAAAAACCGAGCAACCATTGCTTACTGAGTACTGTGACACATGAATCAATAACTTTGTTCTTCAAAAAGTGTAAAGATGGGTATGTATCAGGATCTCACTTAGTTCAAGTTGTAATTAAAAAATATACCTCTGAATCGTTAAGTGAGCTAGAGGAGATCCATGGATCACTCCATGACCACCTATATTTAAAAGTCTTATACAGTAAGGGTGATATCTCATTCTTTCCTAGACACCTAAAGCTCGAGATACTATGAAGATATATTCACATGGCAAACATCAGCCCATGTTGGTACGCCAAAAACAACTTGACAAGTAAAGGACTCAAAGACCCTAAAGAATCGGTAACAGATTCCAGCTTAATGTGCAAAATACTGAGAACATTATACAGCATGGAACGAGGTAAAATAGAGTACTGTATTTCCAAGCATATTTGCATCAAGCATTAACAAAGATGATGATGACACAAACACAACTTAACTAAAAACGATCCTTGCATTAATACCTGGCCATCCATACTCATACTCAACTATATAAGTAAACGGAACAGTAATTCAGGTTTCTTAGGTTTTGCTTTTTTCCAATGCAACCTAACTTGGACCTTAATTGGTTGTTTTATATTGTTACTGATTATTTTTTTTTAAAAAAAGAAAAACTCTGGTTCCATTGTGGCCTCAGGATAAGATGGTCAATTGAATCTTATTTCTAGAAAATGATAAAGTTAGCATGGTAGTTGAGAAGAAAAGAAAACGAACCTGAAGGACCCAGTGAGCACAACTAAGGAACCTTGCAACACCCAGTGCAAACACATAATGAGCTGTGAACGGCTCAACAATCTGCAGTAATAAACGTATACTGCCAAAGTCAGATAAATAGCAATTGAATATCATTCAAAGGCTCATGACGTTTGAAGATTCACCTTGGTGTTTTGCATCAAGCGCAACTGGGGAAGCACTGAAACAGCTTCCAAGTAAACACAAAAGGCCCAGCAGATCCTGTTCACGATGTTATGCGATGTTGAAGGATGGACTAATAGTGCCAGTACAGCACAAGGAACAACCTAGAAAGTAAACCAAGATAACATGAGTCCATGAGAGGCAGTCCAATAAGATGTATGAACAGTAAGGAGGAAAATGTCACGATAAGTGGTGGGTGAATAAGATGGAACAATCAAGCACAAAATAGGCAACAGAAGGAACAAAGGAACAAAATGCTATTGATATTTCGGGACCAAGTATTTGAACTGGGCTGAAAGTTTTGGCCTAGGAGGGCAATGTTTACAGAAATTATTAGAGCTTCCAGTATTCAGGTTTACAGGAACAGATGGAAAAGTGTTCACAGCTGCAGAGGCAGAATGCTTATATTCTTACCACATAGTACAATGCAAAGTTGTCCTTGTCCAGCATATAAGTTGACCTCAATTTGAACCGGATCATATAAATAACAAATAGAGTAGCTGCCAGTGTAGCTGTGTCCAGAATTGTATGGATGTCATACTCCATAACAAAACTGCAGTACAACCTAACAGCCAGAAATAATGCTGTCAAATCCTGAGACTTGAGTGACAATCCTGCAAGAATTTAACAAAAGAAAACATATTACAGCAGGAGTATAAAATATATGGAGTGAGGATCATGAAGATAAATAAGTGAAGAAAAAAGGAGGCGACATTATCTTAGGATCATAACCACGATGTAGAAAAATGTGTCTCTAAATACAGCAGATAAGTCATTTGGCTGTGCTGTCAGAAATCATGTAGGGCACTGACTATGAGACCGCACAAATTTTGACTTGCATACTGTTATGGATTGGTTGCCATAAAACATGTTATTGAATACTAAGAACATTTTATGATCATTAATTTCATCCACTGCCTGTCCTTTTAACTATCAATATTTCCAGCTTCAAACACCACACACAAAAATCTTGATTTCGCCTACATAGGATATTCCTGAAGAATGAAGATGTTGAAACCAACATATCAACGAGTGACGTAAGTGGTTCTGGTAGGGGCTGAAAGGAGCAACACTTGTCCCTCTGTCCTTGTCTCTAAGGAAAAGGAAACATCCATCCGGTCAGTTTTGCACAAACCTGTGCAGCTCTCAGCACTACCAATCCTTAAGTCACATCCATCCAAAGACGGCACTGCATTTATTTTCCTAGAACCAGAACAAAGTGTAGATTGCCTGTAATCTGCAATGAAACTCTAGATAGACTCTGCTGCATACCCGCAGATCAACTCTGCTGCATACCCAACACCGCACCAGTTTTGTGCACTCTCCAATCCTAACAGCTAGAACAAAATGCCTCTCCCGCATGACGGCTAAACCGCCCTACCGAACCAGGAAGACAATCCAAGCAAAAAATCGTCGCTTTCGAACCACAGGCTGGAATCCAGAAACGAGAATAAGCTTCTAGAAGCGGAAGGAACGAACCCATGCATCCAAACAGGCAAGGCCGCCATAGATGCGAGGATATAGTATGGAACAACGAAAAAAAAACGCACGACTTGACGAGATTCGGATCGAGCCGGCAGCAGTTAGGGTCTTCTCCGGGGACGCGAGGATTGTAGTAATATAAGAAGAAAGAAGGGGAGTGGCGTGGCGTGGTGGAACGGAAGCGGGGGACCAGGCCGTACCGGCGCAGGTCTTCTCCTTGGTGAGCTTGTAGATGAGCACGGCGATGCCGATGGCGTGGGCGGCCTCGGCCGCGACAAAGAGGTTGTCGTGGTCGTGGACGATGAAGCGGATGAACACGAGCGCGGCCATGCCGGCGACGACGGCGAGGAAGGCCTTGACCTTGGGCGGCTGCCTGCGCAGCCACGCCAGCGCCGCGGCCATGGGCCTCCGCGAGCCCCTCATCTCGTCCCGCTTGCCTTCCGAACGCCGCCGCTCTCGATCGGACAAGGCGAGTCCCGGCTTGTCTCTCTCTCTCTGGTTTCCGCCCGGCTCGGCTGTGTGCTTTTTGTGCCTGGCGGTGACGACGGAGCGGGGTCGGGTTGGTGTATCGGTTTCGATTTCGTGGCACTGATGGACTCATCGTGTGGGCCCCCGGGCAGGCAAAAATATTTTTACTACTTTTTTATTCGCCAGGATCTTATTTCCCCCCTTGAAAATATTTTATTGGGTCAACTGGGTTTTTTTTTGCGGGAAATGGGTCAACTGGATTTGACTATTCTAGAGATCAACTTCCTTGGAAAAATCGCTTTGGGTGAAGCACACGTCAGATCGTATGATCCCTCGTACAGTAGCGGTAAGAAAAAAAATAGGAAGCCAGTTTATTTGCCTCTAAAATAATGGCAGGTAATCCTCTTGAAATAATAATGGCAGTGAATCGACAAAGATTAGGCTACTCTTAGTGGAAGTTTCGTTCTTATTAAATATGGTACTACCTCTATTTTTTTATTGTTGTGGTGGACTTTTTAATTTATATTTAACTGTTCATCTTATTTAAAATATTTATTTAAATATATGATATTATAAGTTATATTTAACCTTTATCTAGTAATAAAATAAAGCATAACAAAGCATATAATAATTTTTAAAAATAAATAAATAAGATAAACGGTCAAATATAAATAAAAAATCAACAGGAGAGTTTTTAATTATGTAGTAGCGTATTAATATAAAAGAGATAAGATGGATTCCATTCCATATATATATATTATACTGCCATGGCTCATTTAAAACTAGTATTGGAGGTCATTCTTCATTTCAATCAACAAGTGAATGATATGACACAATAAAAAATAAAATCAGTCACTGAAAAGGAGTGTTTAATTTGTACTTTTTATGACATGAGAATCTTGAAAACAACGAGTTTGACTCGGCACGAGCACGATGATGGCGACTTGTTTAGTGGCGTGGCGCACGGTTCGGGGGCAGAAAAGAGCGTTGATTTCCCCGTTGTATTTCGTGCGGTACTGCTCGCGTTGGGCCTCCAACGGTGAGCCACGTGACAGCTAGATAATGGGCCGGGCCGGCATGCACGAACTCATCACGGGCCCGGTTGTTTCCTTCACAGCCCAGTATCAGATGAGTTGCTGTTAGCCTGGTGCAGGTAGTGGGCTCGGAGCAATACTTGGACCGGGCCCATGTAGACCACTAGTTGGACCGGGCCTTCAGCGACGACGCCCGTCTCCAAACAGTCAGTCACGCCTCCCTGCTCTGTTGCCACGGGACCCACCCCACCCTCGCCGGCCGTCGCCGTCCGATAGTAAATTGATCAATGGGGAGGTAGCCTTGCTGTGACAAGCAGAGGGTGAAGCGGGGGCCCTGGACAGCAGAGGAGGACAAGAAGCTCATCGGCTTCATTCTGACACATGGCCGATGCTGCTGGCGGGGTTACTGCATTGTGGCAAGAGCTGCCGACTGCGGTGGATCAATTACCTGCGCCCTGACCTCAACCGTGGCCTCCTCACCACAGAGGAAGAGCAGACTGACATCGACCTCCATGCAAAGCTTGGCAACAGGTAAACTTTCCTGCATGGGTGTCTCATAATACATACCAGGAGTGCATGCAAGCGTTTACTGATGAATGTCACTGTGTCTGCCTATCTCTCTCTTTTTTTAACCGATGTCTGCCTATCTCTTGCTAGAATGAGTACTCGCATGCATTCCTGCTGTGCAAGACGCAAGCATGAACTCCCTAATTCCGTTTTGAAGTATCCAAAATGGCATAGAGCATGGCTTACATTACACCGAGTTAACAACCAAGGCCTAGGCCCTAGATACAGGTTGCTCGTATATATCCTAAGGCGGTGACAGTGCAGAAATAGTGTCTTTCCTTGTGCATTTACAGATCGTTTGATGCATGTGTTTCTCTCCCGTAATCATCAGTTTGTGGAATTAAATTAGAGTATTGTAAATAGTACTATGGAAACTAAAGGTCCATTGACACCTTCACTTGATGGTATATGCAGGTTAACTAGCTAGCTTGCAGTTCTAAGAGAGTGGAAGTTGATGTTAAGCATGTAGTACTATTGACTGTAAAACTGGCACAATCGGAACCAATAAATCCAATGGTAGAAATTAAGAGTTGCAAAATCACATGGCAGTGTGACTAGCTGCTGTTGTAAAAAAAATCCCTGGCACTCAAGGGCTCTCCATTAGAACAACCTCAAGTAGTATTGTAGAAAGCAGGTTGAGCTTTAAGAATAAGTAGTAGAAACCAGGTCGACCTTTAAGAAATGCATAAATCATTTGATGCTAGGATTGGTTACTACTTAAGTAACATCTGCCATTTCTCTAATCTGTAAACGAAATTTACTCTTACTTTCGCCACTCCTGAATACCGATGGGCTTTCATCTTTTTGCAGATGGTCCAAGATTGCTGCGAAGTTACCTGAGCGAACAGACAACGAGATCAAGAACCACTGGAACACGCACATCAAGAAGAAGCTCATCAAGATGGGCATCGACCCGGCCACACACCAGCTTCTGAATAACACCATGGTTGCTACCTCACAATCCACTACTTCAATCGAATCAGCTAAATCCAGTGACACCGGAGACGTCCAGAGCTTGAAGGAATGCAGCCAGGAGACCGTGCCAGTTCCCACTGACTCATCGGAGCAGTCCAGTTGGCCACGACAGAGCAGTAATGCCTGCAGTCATGACCTGGACCCTGTGATGAATTGGCAATTGGAGGTAGATCTCCCGATCGACGAACCATGGCTAAATTTTACAAGTGGCAACAGTCATGAGCATGGCATAGTCGCCGACCCACTGGCAACTGATGGAGCAATGAATTGGCTGCTTGACTTTCATGATTTTGGCATAGACAGTTCAAATTCGGTCGGCAATTCAATGGTTCGCAGCTCAAATGGATCGAACTTCTAAAAGATCAAAAACATAAATTCAATTCTTCATGCAGTGCCCTGGTCCCATTATATAGATGCCGACTTAAATAAAGATTGGAAAATAGATAGTCATGATTATATAGATGCCCGCTTAAATAAACATTGGAAAATAG
This sequence comes from Sporobolus alterniflorus, assembly GCA_008808055.3. NCBI lineage: Eukaryota > Viridiplantae > Streptophyta > Magnoliopsida > Poales > Poaceae > Sporobolus > Sporobolus alterniflorus. The sequence continues at coordinate 7,572 of VSTD030004786.1, forward strand.
ATAGGCATAAGACTTATTTAGGCTGTAGAGTTGTGATACCTTGTACTCCTAAAAACAAGGGTATATCAGTATGATAAGTTGTGGAAGCAAGACCCATTGCTCTAAACGTGCACTGCATCATATGCACGAAGTTACAACACATGTGAGAGGCGGGGAAATGCTCATTAGGTTGCTGTATACTGAATAGCATGGTGTCTTGTTTGGTGGCTGCTGCTTTTTCAGAGCATAAAACGTACAGGCTTTTGAGTTTTGACGATGGTAGAGACATACTGTGGCCGTCCATGGCGATTTCAGAGCTTAGAACAGGCTTCTGGCTTCTGACGCATGCTTGTGAATTTCTTCATGGATAAGCAGCAACGGTGTTCATGGATTAACAGCAAGAGTTTTAGCATAAATTTTACAACGACAGTTGCGTGATAGATGATCGGTTCCATTTTCTATGAAGTGAATGTTCTGGGGCTGAACGAGATTGTGTCGTCCATCCCCCCTGACAAAGATGTAAGACGGCACTAATCGGTAGGACAAGTGGTCATCTTCGTGCTCCTGTGTCAACAGGGCACCCGCACAAACACAGACTTTGGGGACATGGGGCCAAGGATTAGGCGGAGAAATGGTGCTTCATCGCCGTCAGAGTCTCTTGGTCTGCGATGCATTCCGCAACAAGGTGGGTTGGTCAGGTTGCCTAGTTTATTCCGTCACTGATGGCGACGGAATTCCTATCGAGTCCTGAATATTTATAAGACACTCCTGTTACTGAAGTTCTGGAAGTAGATTCTTCTCTTTGACTGCAGGAACTAAGATTATTGGTGGTCTTATAGATTTCAGATCAGATGTCCTTTGAAAATAAAGTCGGCAAAGAATCTTTCTGTACCTCGAAATCAATCGCCTTTTTTATATACTCGGGTTTTTAAGCAATTGAAGAGAAAAAATGGGACGACTTTTTCAGCTTCTTGTTTCTGAACTTCTTTCTGATCACCCTGCAAGTCGCTCCAAACTCTGAAACTGAAATCCGCAGGAGGTGTCCACAGCAACGTGGTGGACCACGCCGCCGGCGAGCTCACGTAGGTGCTGTACGAGGGCGCCGCCTCCGACCCGACGCTGGCACGCACCGAGTCCATCTTCTTCACGGCGGTGTCCAGTCCAGACACTTGAGCGGGTTCAGAGTTCAGACACTGACCGCAGCTGAAACCTCTGAGGGAGCTGAAGCTCGCACCGCTGAGCACAACGGACGCCTGTTCCATGCTTCTCCTTCTTCTCGCCTCGAACCACGGCACGGGAACGGCGTCGATGCACATCTACCGGCGCCGCCCCCTGTCGGACACGCGACATGGCGTCCGTGATCCCTCAAAAGACGAAGTCAGAGCCCTCCACGATCCCCACCTGTTCCTGTGCAGCGCCATGCGCGCCACCGCCTCACTTGGAGCCCAATATTTTTCAGAGGACGTGCCCGGCGTGGATGCCAAAGAATGAAGCGTGGACCAGAGCAACTGATAACCTGAAGACTACTGTATATAAAATTCTAATAATATACAAGTAATGTCTTTTATTAACGTCCCGGACAGCTATTTTGTACTACCGGCAGGCTAAAAAATCCGGTCGGAATGACCATATTTTTTTAGAACGGAGGAGTAATTGTATAGTACAAGCAACTGACAGAACGGAAACGGACATTTGTGAATTGGCGGCATCTTGCGTTCCTGATGCTGCCACCGGCCGGCCAAAACACGGCGGTTAATGCAGATTTATTAATGCTGGTAATGCTGCTGTGCTTTGGTCTTTGTGAAAAACAAGAAATAATATGTGCAGGACTCGAGGTGGCATGGGACAAGGGAGATACTCGTGTAAGAACATGAACATAATTAACAGGATCTTAGAGTAGATCATGGATACTAATCCATTCTTCACATTACCGTGCTTGAGAGGTAGTTCATCAGCCATAGTCGAACGTGTTCCTGCTTCACACCTCTGTTATTCCTTGAGGCTGTTACCGGCACTGTCCGGGTACGGCCTTCAAACTGATGCAGACGCAACCTTTTTATATTCCTCGTGTTCAGATCTAGGGCCGCAACCAATAAATGGTTTGTGACTCCGATCAAAGCGCATGATTATCAGATCTTTATTTGCCTCCCGTTGCATTATCTTGGATTTATTGATTTATGAATTTATTGAGTTTTAATCTGTTTTTCATGAGATTTAATACACTCATTTTCATTTTCTAGGTTTTACGAGTCACCTAAAAGATCATCACCGACATTCTCGCATTTCGTTAGGCTACCATAAGTCCGCACTTAGTAAAATTGACGCAAGAGATAATGAATGGAAAATGGTTATCGAAAAATCCACCTCGACTCAAGTACCCACTATACATCAATCTACTTTATTTGGATAGCAATCATTATTCGTAATGGGAGTTGGTCACTTTATTTGGGCCGTCCATAATCAAAGGCTCTCCATTAATCTCATGTCGACAACTTATTTCTCAAAAATATGGAGTGGGATGCCTTTCATTAGTGGATCCGAGAGCATT
>VSTD030004787.1:0-10098 GCA_008808055.3 Sporobolus alterniflorus
ACCAGTTTTGAGGCCAAACTGTAGAAAACCATCGCCACTGGTTTTGAGGTCAAACCAGCGAAAACCGTCGCGGCAGGGCAGTAAATTACCAGCACCACCATGCTGCATGTTATGGTGGCTCACTCCTCCCCACCCTCCCATGGTGATCTGCCCAAATCCCTGGTCCCCTCTCTGGATCCTCCCTCCCCTAAGGTACATTTCTCCCTCCCCATGGCTCTCCTCTCCCTGGATCTTCAATCTGGCTTGGATCTCCAGCTGGAAATTTGGAGAAACTTCCATCAACCGGTTTGCTTCTCCCCGGACTTCTCCTCAGGGGAATTCCTTCTGGTGGCATCCTTTGGGAGATGCAAGTTTCACTTAGATTGCTCCTCAGTTGGTTCTCTCCTTCAATCTGCCCTGGGTGGCTCTACTACGGATTTTAATGTTGTCTTCATCTCCGATCAGGTCTTTCGGTTCTCTGTTTCCTGCAAGGATATTGGTCTATTCATCTACCACCTGAATTATTTCAAGTGTGATAGCTTTGTGGTTTATTTTCATCTTTGGAACAATGGTGGCGCCAATTGGCAAAAAGAGTTTCAGGCTTTTCAACTTGAGGAGATTGATTCCTGGCAAACAGTGCAACAGAGAAAACAGAGCTATGCAGATATAGTTTGTAAGCTAGCAGTTACAAGGGCTAATGCAATACCACTACATCATCAGAAGGAGCGACGACCTAGAATTGTGCAATTGAACAATGCCAAGACTGCTCAGGCAAGGCGTATCTCAGTCTTTGATCATCTAGGAAAACCTTCAGGTAACCTAAAGAACCTGAATTTCAAAAAGTTTGTCTTTGATTGGTTAGATTTTGGCACAACAAGGGCACAGAGGGACTTAATCCCCAAAAAGATAGTCTTCGATCATCTGAATTTGGATCTGGGTAAAGCCCTTCCTGCAAAGAACATGGGAGTTCCTGATCTGCATGTGCATGGCGGTAATGGTAGCAAATTTGAAAGTTCAAAATTTGTGACAAGACAGAGAAATTGGAGGTGGCCCATTTATGTGTCTGTTGCCTCCGGCCTAGTCATCTACGGGAATTTTGCCACTCATCAATCACATGCCATACTTGTAAACAAGTTGGGCATATCGCATTGAGATACATGGGCGCTCAAAAAAAGGTGGGCTTTTAGACCAAAGAAGAGCTGGTGGACTGTTTTCAAGGGAAAGCTCCGCGGAAAGGGAAAGAAATTGATACGACTCAATGGTTCAAAGGAAACTTGCATGGGTTTGCTTCCTCTACACCTCCAGTTTATCAATCCTTCATGGAGTATGCGTGGACCCTTGTTCCTGGTGTTCATCAAGACCCGCCTCCGCTGAATACTCATCTCTCCCTTGAAGCTCCATATTCAACCCCGCTTTCTGTTGTCGCCCCAAATCCTCAGCAGGTCGACGTGCCGTCACAAGTCTCTGATCCAATGGCTTTTCAATCAGCTTACCCACAACCTTTTATACCTAGAGGTTTTCACCCGCTGCAAATTCAGGGCAGAAGGCATATGGCACGGGCTGTGGTGGGCAGGGTTCCTCCAACTCATGAAGATTGGGCGATAATGACAATTGATCCTCTCCCTAACGCTGAGGTATTTTTTGGTAATGTACATGAGGTTATGTTGGAATTCTTAGTGCGGCACAAAAGAGTCAGGGTCTGAGATATCCAAAAGAGTCATCCCAGTTAGGCTTTAGTGCGATTTGAGCATTGTCATTACCCTGCAGACCGGATAGCCCTGCGTACAGGCTTCAAGACAAGACAAAGGGCAAGGCATGCACCCACGCACTACCATGTGCCACCGCAGCTCTGAAACCCGCCTCCTTGCTTAGGGAGGGCTCCGGCGTTGCCATGTATCCCAAGGCTCTAGACCTTGCCCCTCCGCCTAGGAGGGCTCCGGCGCTGTGTCATGAGGCTCCGAACCCTGCCTCACCATCCAGGAGGGCTCCAGCGCTACCACACATCCCTCGACACTGGACCCCACCTCGCCGCCTAGGAGGGCTCCGGTGCTGACATGCGTCCATCGGCTCCAGACCGCGCCCCACCTCAGAGGAGGGCTCCAATGCTGACATGTGTCCCATAGCTCTCCACGGGTCGTGGGCCATAGAGATAAAGAAAGGCTTAGCTGCAACAGTATACAATAAGCCTCGTATGTTTCCAAGACATGCTCGTGCATTACCGAGGTGCCTGCAAGACGTGTGGACAGACAATGTTATCATGACCTGCAAACCGTGCGGACAAGCGCTACAGCACCACGCTACAGTGTAGCACTGCGCAGCTGACCGCTTGCGGGAGTGGTAGGAAGAGGCTACGACCCGACAGGATGGGGCTACACTGCAGACCACTCACCACGTGGCAAGATCAACAGGACGGGGCGTGTCGTGCGCCGCCCACACCATCATTAGCCTACGATAGCATTTAATGTCCTAGTTGCTATATAGGGATTCAACTACCCTGGGGCCACCTGTCGGGCCCTGGGTCATAGTGTAACTGTTTGAGCTTGGACTATAAAAGGTCAGACAGACGACAGGAGCAACCAAGTTCAACTCAAGGCTAGAACAACACCACACATAGCAATACATCAATCATCTCTGTGGACGTATGGTATTACGCTCTTATGAACCAAACCACGCAAACCTTCATGTTCATCCTGCTTGAGCATTTAGAGCCTTAGTCCCTCCATCAATGAACCTCCGTGGGCTGCTCTTGTAGTAGTTCCGGGGGAAGTTTCGTAAACCACTTCGGGAAGCATATCTATGACAGGGATAATCTGATTGCCCAAAGTCCCCATCCATATCAGGATGTAACCTTCTCCTTTGTAAAACACAATGAGGGGAGAAATTGGCATCGTGTGGAGTACAATAGAGTGCTGGCTTGTGTTATTGGGCTTCCCTTTTGATTTTCTATCCTCTGAATATATCCAGAGTGACTTAGCTTCCTTTGGCAGAGTTCTCACCTAGGAGGATGACCCATCAAACCTTGCTAGAATTCTGGTAAAAGCAAGGGTTACAAACTTGGAAGATGTCCCTCGACATATTGTGTTTTCAGAAATTGATGGTTTTCAAGGGCAATCATGGATGATTTAGTGTGAAATTATCCATCGGGCCATGTTGGGAGCACAGCCAGCAGATGAGGACCCATCCCCTGACAATGATCCACATGACTTAAATGATCCACTTTTTGACTTCTTTGGCCTTGGCCAGCAAGCTCAGCATGATCCTTTCAACAATGTAGATCAAGACATGGAAGAAGAACCACATGATGTTGATAATTGGGGGCAATGGCTCAATGGTGCACCTGATGCTGCACCAACAGCTGGGGTGTAGGATGTGCAGGCTCCTAACATCAACAATGTACCAGACTTGAATGAACCCCTAGTTGAAGAAAATTAGGCCATGGTATTGGACCTTAATGCTAATCTAGGTGAAAATCAGGACTTCCCTATTCCCAATGATCAACCACAGTTTAGCTTTCAGCTCTCTGATGGAGCCCAGGGTCTTGCAACTGAAAGTTCAATAGATAATTCACAGCTCCTAGAAGAAGGAGAGGATCCTGATCTCTCTTAGAATGTTGAAGCCTCTGCTCTTCTCCCAGATGATCTGATGTTGGCAATCAATGGTCATTGTGGAATAGAGGAGAATAATCACAACCCACGGGAGAATTGGCAACTACAAGTGGGCTTTTTGAGGCATCAAGACACTAGGGTAGCAGACCCAGTTTTTGAGAGCTTCACCCTGATGGAAGGCACTCCTAGTCTTGGTGTTGATTTCTATAAGATTTGGGGAAGATTCTTTTCCCCTATTGGGGACCCAGAGAAGCAGATTCATATCCCAGTCAAGTGGGCTTCTTTCTCAATTGCTCAATCAGGAGACTTTTAGTTGGGCCAAATCCTTTCTCACTTCTGGGGCTTGTGAAGCAATGAGAATGGCTAATGGAAATGATATTGGGTTTTCTATACCCAATGCGTGCCCTAATTTTGATCTGGGTTGTTCAGGTAAAAATAAGACTATTGAAAGTCTCTCAGACCCAACCACTCCTGAGTCAATGGTGGATGATCAGCATGCCACCTCAACCACTGCTCTTCTGCCAATGAAAGGAAACAAAGACAGCTGATTTTGGTGGAAACAGAACTTCACAGAAGTCTAAGGATCAAAACACTGGGTTCAGTTCAGCAAGGTGTGGGAAAATAATTGTTTTGGATATGACATGGACCCCCCCCCATCTCCATTGACCAAAATAATCAAAACCCTTGGTGAAAAATTATGTAAAATGGACCCTAGTGAGTTGTCCCACTCATCTCTGATGGCCTCAAGGGACACCAAGAAAGCAGGTAGTCCAAGGAAGGCAATGATGCCCAAAAGAAAGGACAAGTAAGCCACCAGGAAGATCTCCCAAGATGTTAACAATGACAGGAAAGATAAGAAGAATGGAAAGAAGTATGGGAAAGTGGGCAAGAGAGAATAAAGAGGGGCTGGCTGAAGAATACTTTTTTTTTGTGATCCTGTTAGCTTGCCTTTAGCTCTGAACCCATATTTTGTAATAGTAGACCAAGTGGATATTATCAGGTGCTTTATTTTTGAGGTTCTCCTTCAGCTCGCCTCTGAACGTAATGGTTATCTAATCTCATGGCAGATGGTTGCTCCTTTTTGTCTTGCTTGGTTATATGGGATTTTGTTCCAAGTTATTAGGATAGAACTTTGGTATGGCTTCCTGTCTTTGATCAACATCCAAAGATTATTTTGGGACTTCTAGGCTTCACAAAAAATGCAGCTAATCAAAAGAATGATAAGAAATGGGGCTGTCCTAGTGACATCACCCCCTAGTTCCCCCTCTCTACTTAACCCCAATGGATATACAACATAGCCAAAACTTGAATGAATGCAGAATCCTCTGCCATAATATCAGGGGAATTAACTCTGAGGCAAAATGGAATGTCATTAGGAATAAAATCCAGGAAATTGGGTGTGACATAGTTTGCCTTCAAGAAACTAAGAGAGAACATTTTGATCTGAACTACATTAAGAAATTCTGTCCAAGGGCCTTTGATAAGTTCAGTTATCTGCCATCAATTGGGGCTTCTGGGGGCACCATCATCATTTGGAAAGGTAGCATGTTTGATGGAGAATTGCTAATGGAAAATGAATATGCTCAATCTATAGAATTTATGTTAAAGCTGATGGCCAAAAATAGATTCTTACTAACATATATGCTCCTAGTACTCTAGAGGGAAAGATGGCTTTTCTTAGATGGTTCAGAGAAATTTATATGCCTGATGATCAAATGTGGTTTATTGTGGGAGATTTTGATCTCATCAGAAATCCTGACAATAGGAACAAGCCTGGTGGTGACATAAATCTTATGTTGGCCTTCAATGAAGCTCTTAGCATGTTGGGAGTTATAAAAATACCCATGCATGATCAATCTTTTACATGGTCCAATATGCAGCACAATCCCCTTCTGGAAAAGCTGGATTGGGTCTTTGTATCTCAATCTTGATCATTGTAGTTCCCTGGGATAGAGGTTAAGACTTTAAGCATGTATATTTCTGATCATGTCCCATATTCCATTGTTATCAAAACAGATGTGCCTAAGGCTCAAGTGTTCAGATGTGAAATTTTTTTGTTGTGGCATAACAATTTTTAGGCAGTTTTTAAAGAAGCTTGGGAGGCCCTAGTGCACAAGACTGATCCATCTCTTATTCTGACAGCCAAGTTGAAAACAGATAGAAAACACCTCAAGGATTGGCAAAAAAAAAAGCCTTCCAAATTTAGCTGTCACCATTGATCACACCAAATTGATAATCCAGTTGCTGGACACCATAGAAGAGAGAAGAGACCTAGAGATCCAAGAGTGGAACTTTAGGGAGCTGCTAAAAAAGCACCTGAACACACTTTTGGATTGGCAAAGAACCCACTAGAAGCAAAGAGGAGCAATTAAGTGAGTTACTTGTGGGGATGCTGGAACAAAAAATTTCCATGCAGGTGCTTCTATAAGATATAGGAAAAATCTCATCACAACCTTGCAAAATGATGAAGGTATTATCTTGAGTAGACATGAGGAAAAGGCACAACTCCTATGTGAGGTTTATAAGGACAGACTTGGCAAAACAGAATTTAACCACATGTATTTTGATCTGCACTCATTGCTAAATGCATCAGATGATTTGCACTCTCTAGAAGATCCCTTCCTGAAAGAGGGAATTGATGAGAATGTAGCTAACTTACCTAGTGACAAATTCCTAGGGCCTGATGGTTTCAATGAAGATTTTCTAAGGAAATGTTGGTCAATGATTGCTCAGGAATTCTATGAGCTCTGCAAGGGTTTTTATGAAGGAAACATCTACATGCAGAGTGTTAATGGGTCCCATATAGTATTGGTTCCTAAGAAGGATAACCCAGTAAAGGTTGGAGACTTTAGACCTATTTCCCTTCTAAACCCTTCTAAACTCAAGTATAAAATTGTTGACAAAGCTGCTAGCAAACAGATTCCAACAAGTCATCACTAAGATCATCCATAAAAACCAGTATGGATTTATTAAGGAGAGATCAATCTAGGACTGTATTTCTTGGTCCTTTGAATACCTCTATCTGTGTAAAAAATCAAAGAAAGAAATGGTGATCCTCAAACTTGACTTTGAAAAAGCCTTTGATAAGATTGAACATGAGGTAATTCTAAGGGTCATGAAGCACAAGGGTTTTGGGCCACAGTGGTTATAGTGGATGAAAGTGATAATGAGCTCTGGAACCTCTGCAATTCTGCTCAATGGTGTGCTAGTCAAAGTTTTCTACTGTAGAAGAGGGGGTGAGGCAGGGAGACCCCCTCTCCCTCCTTTTTTTCTTGCAGCTGATTTACTTCAAACTATTGTCAATTCAGCAACTCAAAGAGGTGTTCTGTCTCTTCATTTACCTGAGGGATGTGGCTCTGATTTTCCTATTATTCAGTATGCAGACAACACTCTCCTTATCCTTGAAGCATGCCCAAGACAACTCATTGCTTTAAAGTCCATTCTCAATACTTTTGCTGAGTCAACAGGATTGAAGGTAAATTATCAAAAATCTAATATCTATCCTATCAATGTGTCAAATGAGAAGATGGAGATTCTAGCACAAACTTTTGTCTGCCAACTGGGTTCATACCCTTTCACTTATCTTGGACTGCCTATGGGCTTGGCCAAGCCTAAAGTTGAAAATTTTCTACCTTTAGTGCAGAGAATAGAGAGAAGACTCAGCTCAACATCTAATTTCCTCACTCAAGCAGACAAGCTTGAAATGGTTAATTCTGTATTGTCCTCCCTTCCATCTTATTTCTTGAAGTATAGTTGAAATGCCACCAACTATTAGGCAGCAGATTGATAAGTATTAAAAACATTGCATGTGGAGCGGTTCAGACTTGAATGCAAGGAAACCACCCTTGGCAGCCTGGAAATTGGCAACAAGACCAAAAAAGGAAGGGGGACTTGGTACAATAAACCTAAAAACTCAGAATGAAGCCCTTTTGATGAAACATCTTCATAAGTTTTTCAACAGAGTTGACTGCCCTTGGGTACACCTTGTCTAGAATAACTACTACTGCAATGGGTCCTTACCAGATCACAGACCCAAGGGGTCCTTCTGGTGGAGATCACTCTTGAAACTGTGGACCAAATTTAAAGGTATAGCAATTCCTCAATTGAATCAAGGCTCATCTATCCTCATGTGGCAGGATGTGTGGAATAATGGGGTCAGAAGTTTGCAGATGCCAGAGCTATTCTCATTCACCCTAAAACCTGACATTTCTGTCAAAGAAGCATTGGAAGTAGATGATCTTCATAACATTTTAAATCTGCCACTCTCTGAGTAGGCCTTTCAGCAGTTTATGACCCTTCAACATGAGTTGGACTGCTTACCATCTAATCGGGAAAATGATCAGTGGTCTTACATTTGGGGGTCCGGAATTTACTCAGTGAACAAAGCCTATGCTGCTCTGTTTGGGTATACTCCAACTCATCCAGTGTTCACTCTGTTATGGTCTTCAAAATGTCAACCTAAGCATAGAGTCTTCTTCTGGTTACTTCTCCAATAGAAGTTAAATACCAGAGACCGTCTCCAGTAGAGACACATGACCTTAGAGTCTTATGTCTGTGAGAATTGTATTTTACAAAGAAGGGAAATGGTGTACCATCTGTTCTTACGATGCAGCTTTGCCAGGAACTGTTGGAACTCAATTGGGGTAGCGGCACCAATTATATCATGTTCTCAGAGGGTAGTTCATCGACTCAAGAGGTAGATTCACAACCCATGTGCAATGGAGATTGTGATGCTGATGGCCTGGTGCATTTGAAATGTAGAAACAGGTGGATTTTTTAGAACATCCATCCATCGGTAGAGAGGTGCAGGATCCTCCTCAAGCAAGAATTGAACTATATTCAGTACAGGCTAAAGCCGGACTTAAGCAGTAATCTTCAATCATGGATGCATTCAGTTCATTTGTAATCATCCTTTTCTTTTTATTGTTGTAGATGGAACTCTGTATTTATTTTGCTTTTAATAAAATCACAGTAGGGGAGACCCTCCTGTTTCTTTTCAAAAAAACTTATATTCTTCTACATGTTATAGAGCCAAAACACTATTCCTTTTTTGTTGTCCTCACTCCGTCCCAAACCCTAGTGCCACCACCGTCGCCCTGGATCCTAGGTATTGTTGGAAATATTAGCACTTTTATTTTTATTTTAATCCAAGGATAAATCGTGAACATGACTAATGCATTGTAGATTTAAATATCAGTACTATCACAAGTTCTAGATATATCTATCATAGTAATGAACAACAAACATTGCAATAGATTATCTAGGAAAATCATGCCTATGTTCATCAACATATTCAATATGTAAGATATGATTTGAGAGGAGAAACCGTACGTGACTTACGGTTCCTTGATGATGACGATCGGGTAAAGACGACACTCTTCCCGACAGAGTTCATGTTGAATGTGATGACCCTCAGTGTGCGTCTGATGAAGAGATAGATGAGCCATGATGAAGAACTTGAAGAAGCGAGCGAACAGTCGTGAAGATTGCTTCCTAAAAACCTTATTCGCCCTCTCCCGTTGTAGGATCACTGAGGACGATAGTTTCAGAGACCTGCTATCCCAATCGCAGATGCACATCGACGAACGGGATGAAGTAGCCTTGATGGCGCAGTAGCGGAGGAGGCAAAAACCTAGATGTGTTGGTGTTTTGTGGTTATTCGTTGTTGCTAGTTCCGTGGTGGCCGCATGTATTTATAGGAAAGACCCACCTAGGGTTATAGCATCCCATAACCAACTAGGCCTATCTCTATCAAAACGTATTAGATACGGACTCGTAGCAAAAATAAATGGCAAAAGAAAGTCATGAACCAGCGAGGCTTCGGGCCGGATTTTTGTAGATCATTCATGCACACGTCGTGCACCCGCGCCCATCGCCTCACCACACCATGCCTGATGAGGTGAGGCGAGCGAGCGCGCGCATGTGTTTCTCGTTTTCTTCTCTCCTCCACACTCTTGAAAGTGCATAGAGAGCAGCCCACCTTTTAAGTAGGCTTCCCTCCACCTCCACTAGCAATGTGAGACTAAAGAGTGGCCAACCACCATGTATGAATGGGCCTTTGAGATTTATTAGAAATACTACATGGGCTAGGCCCAATAATTCTAACAATACCCCACCAGATCTCAAAGTCCCATCTGGGATTTTTCCGCACCCACTACTGTTTTATATACCAGTGTTCCGATGGAGACTGTTAAGTTGAACTTTCATCTAGAGCAATAATCTACACTCATTCTCAACTTTCATCTAGAGTAATAAGCTACACTACGCCTTGAATTGCAAGTTTGTTGCAAACGAGTTTCACTCAAAGCCCCTACTGATATGTGGCCTCCAGTAGACTACTTCACGGGTGGAGTGTATAGGTCGTACTCCCTGGTCTCTTCATGAGCTTAACAGAGATCACCCGGTTCTCACATACTGTGACCATCCAACAGTCAAGCCCCTATAGGTGTATTCTTTCAAGATTGTTTTGTAGGAAAACATCTTTGCTAATTAAAGCCAACAAAATACATTAAGT
>VSTD030004788.1:0-10098 GCA_008808055.3 Sporobolus alterniflorus
GGTTTAATAATGGAGCGCAGGTCTGGAATGAGCACAAGCGCGAGTACTTTAATCTCAAAGCCATTTTGTTTGTGACCGTTAGTGATTCTCCAGTGGCACGCAACTTATCAGGATAGAGCAAGAAAGTCTTTCCTCCCTGAGCTATTCTTCAATGGCGGCCAGCCAAGGGTGAGGACATCCCAACTCTGAACACCCAAGAAATCGTGGTGTCGAAATCATTTTTCCAAAGGGGATTCGGGTTCCCCTGTTGCAATTTCTTCCGTGACCTCTTGGACCACTTCAAAATTGAATTGGTTCACTTGAACCCTAACTATATCCGAGGTTTACCTTAGAATCTCACCCCACTTTGCTCTCTTCAAACACTATTTCTTCCTAAAATACCAGTCAGGTGCTGCTAAATGCCAAGTAATTGGCAGAGTCGGCCTGCATGCTTGCACCAATCGTGATTTTCTTTCTCTTCCCCTAAAAACTTCCCTGAAAGGCTAGCACACTCAATGGATTGTGACATCTCACCCTTAAGAAAGAATGGTTAGTCCTAACCAGGATCATTATGGGTGTCATTACCAAAGTAATGACGCATAATACATCACATACAAGAATTAAACAAATGAAATGCTCTTAAAGTTAAACTTTATTATAATTTGAGTTTCAAATTCAATTACAGAGTTTTAAGTGAAAGATTAAGAATAAAAGAGATTTGTGGAAGCGATCACTCATCGGTGAAGAACGACACCTTGCCCTAGAGGTGCCGACCTCATAAATGCCTCACGATAGGAGGAAGAGAGAGAACACACCTGTAAAACAACAACGAGGCAAAGTCTGAGCAACTAAAGCTTAGCAAGACTGACCCATCAACATGGCCATAAACAGTTGACTCCTATCATCCAAGGCTTAAGGGATAGACTCTATCTCTTTGCCAAACTCGCGCTAAGAGTAGATGCTTACTTTTAAGTTTTAACATCTAGTCCATAGATTAAAATAAACATTAAACTATAAGCTAAGTTAATTAAGATTTAAGAAAGAAAAATCCTGAACTAAGCCAAACAAGGGTAGCAATATAATTATTAAAGTAAAGCATAAACATAATTTATTATTAAACATTATTACATTAATTAGCTACGTAAAGACTATCACAAACAAGCGGTTACTCATATCCGAGAGTCACGATGATTTGAATCGATGTACACCCTACAGGGGAAATCCGACCAATACACCACATGCATCTCACGCTCAGTCCGTGTATGGTCTCAGACCATACATATCTCACGTGGTCAACGCATAGAAACATTTCGCGTAGTCATCAACAGCGATGGACAGAGCCACTGCTCTCGAGGAAAAGGACTCCCGACCATATCCACAGCACGCCGACTGACCGATCCATGGGTCCGTACCCAGTTTATCTCCTAAGATAGAAATTGAAGCAGTGGGGGTAAAGCCACCCTCTGTTGATGGTAGGCTACTAGGCTTATCGGGCCCATATCTTCAGCATGCAATCAGTACGTTCAATACTTGCTCGTGGGTACCAATCCATCGGTTCTTAACCGATACAGGCGGGGGCTAGAACATTAGAGGTGCCGGCTTTTCACATACCATTCTCCAATCTTCCCAACCGACAGTCCTCTGCTTTCCACCTAAGGGCCCACCTGATCTCAAGTTATCCACTCTCAACATAATCCTCAAGTGAAAGTGATATGAAACCTATCGCCGACCCATGGTCTTTTGACCACCCGACGTTTATCGAAGCCTATATCTACACCTAGCAATGGCTAACGTTATCCAAATACTAGTGAGGTCACCAAGGGTGACTCAGAAGGTGTTTATAATGTAACTACGATTCCAATCAACTCCTATGAACCTAATGCACAATCATTCTTAACGTAAAGATATTAATTCAAAAGGAAAGTCAAGAATTATGGTGTGATGCACCAGGGCTTGCCTTGATTCAAAGCTAGGTTAGTATCCACACAACTTGTCTCTTGTGGACCACCATACGCCTTTTGGACTTGCTCTACTTGAACTTTCATTTTCGACTCTGCGTGATGGATATCTATCGCATTCATATGATGATAATTAAATAAGGCAAGTGTAATAAGGAACTATAATTAGCATTATGCAATCATGACATGATCAAGTTATGAAGCATGTGATACAATGGCTAGAGTGTATATCATGTATGTATAAGTGTATTTATTGCATTTTCCTTTTAGCTTCTAATATTTTACTATTATGAGTAACAATAACAATTTAATAACATGAGCATTAAATTTATTATGATGGTTTCCAATTTTACACAGGTTAAAGAGATCAAGATGACCCTACAAGACAAATATGGGCATATTTCAGCATAAGGAATATTTATAATAAATTAATGAAGATACATCAAGGATTAATTAATAACAATTATTATGTACATATAAAATCCATGATATATTTTAGATGTACTTACTAATAGGGTACAAGTGGTCATGCAAAGAATCACATCAAGATCATGTATATATCATTTTGTATAATTTCAACAAGATTTAACTTCATGAATTTTTATACTGATATATATCAACAAAATGACAATGAGGTCATCAAGATTTATAGGTATATCTGCCTACAAGTATACACACAAAATTTATTTCAAATTTTTCTGATCCTTGTGCAATTTTCTATGGATTTTTGAAGTTTGAACAAATTTCTGAAATTGAAAAGAATTCGAAAAGGGAGTAAAAATCCGAAATGGCCGATGGGCCGAATCTGTCCCGCGAGCCGGCTGCTTAACGGGCTTGAGCGGCCTTCTCGGCCCAGCCACAACCACTTCTTCCCAAGCGCGTCAGCCTGGTCGTGAGCGGGCGACGGACCGAGGCGGCGGCCCGGCCGGCCGGGGCTGCCGGCAGCGGGGGAGCCAAACGGCGGCCACCATAGGCACGGGGGTGGCGTGGCGGTGCCATTTTGAGGCTGAGGTGGGCTCACCGTATTTGGCCGGCGGCGGAGGCGCGCTTGGCGGCGGTGACGGTGGCGGCTCGGCGAGGCTCCGGTGGCTAGGGCGGCGAGCTCCTACGCGGGAAAGGAGGGAGTTGAGGTCAATCTCTGTGTAGACGAAGCCAAGAGGAGAAAGGAGTGGAGGAAGGCGGGGCTCGCCGGCGTCACCATGAAGCAGGGAGAAAAACCGGTGACTGGAGCTCGGCAGTGACCGAAAAATGGAGCCGGGGAAAGGAGCGTTGGTTTTATAGGTGCCGGAGTGGGGCGGGCCTCGAGGAGGGGCATCTCCTAGTGCGCGCGGCACCCAGTGGCGGTGGCAGCGGTGACAGGACGTTGGCGCGGCGCAGCTGCAGTGAGACAGGGGAGGCTGCCAGTGGGCCGGGCCGGTCGCACAGTATCCCCTCACAATTGTTTAAATATTTTTCAAACCGAACGGATTTGATTCAAATAGAAAGATGCCTTCCCGAGCTCAAACATTTCCAAATAAAATATGGACGTGTAGGGAATTAATTAAGGAACAACTTTCCTTATTGGAAATTTTCAAAATTCGGAATAGAATTTTAGGTAAAATTCAGAGAACCTTATGAGCCAAATTCAATTGAAATTCGAATTCCCAAATACTTGAATAGTTCAGAACTTGGGGAAATTAGGTGTGTAGGATTCAATTCACACCTAACAGCCAACAAACTTGAATCCGAAATATTTGAGGTTCACAAAGTGAAATACTTGGATTGACCACGAGATTTGAAATTTGAATTTATTCAAATTTAGGTTGGGTTTGGCCTAAAAGAGTATTAACCACTCGAGTTAACTCTTAATTAAGATCTTAATGAAGTGATTAGGAAATACGGAGTGTGACATGGTTCAACTGTGAGAACCATGAGTCAAGTCTTCTTCCCTTCGTTGGGTGACTTCCGGAGTTTGAGGGGTCATGGACCGACAATCCCACCGCCGCCGAGTTGTCGGCGATATTAACTTTGGCCGAGAAGGTGAGTAAACTCAAATGGCTCACATTTACTAGAGTCGGTGTGGCCAACAATTGGCTGGCCCGCTAAGTCATTCGGCTGAAGAAACATGTCCATTCCGATTGGGAGTAAGCGGGATCAAGGACCCCACTTGTGAATCAAACCATCACCTCAAAAAGAACCAGTTGGACAAGCTACTCAGGGAGATGTTTCATAATACAAATGATTGGCCGACTCCTGATCAAGTGTGCACCATCCATATCTAGACGGCTCTTGACCCAGTAAGCCGACTCAATTAGTTATTTTTTTTTGAAATTCCCATTTAGGATTCCGGGGTAGGCAAAAATAGCCCAAAGGCTATTGGGCCCCCAAGTTCAAATTCTCCGAACAAGGATGCGAGGGTAGTCCGAGCTGATTAGATAAATGCAGTCTCCGTAGCCCCCGAGTCAAGGACCCAACTACACTCGAAGACCATCAGGCGAATGAAGGTGCCACACAGTCACCTCCAGAAAAAATTCCACATCCTCCATCGATACCACGCGGTCCTGAGGCCCAGGACTCAGACTTCACCAAAGTCGGGTGCCACTATGGCTTGTACGTGATGGCCACGGTGGACACTATGAATTGGACACGACGCTCACCTGTACCAATGTAAGTTCCCTGTCTCGCCTTTATTTGCTCCTCCTTATATCTGATCGACTCTCTTTTGCTAAAAATCATTGGATAGTTGTAATATGGACTCATACGAGTGCCTTAACGACCCTTAAACTCACGATGTAGAGGTGGAGGCTGAGTTAAAGACCCTGAAGGCCGTAGCAGAGAATAACATCACCTACTTCTACCCTCGGGATTCTAGTACTTGTGTAGTCCCACGTTAAGCAGATGTAATTAAATATATGTTACAATAGCTAATTCTAAGCGGGAGGATCAGAAAGTGGGCTTATGTTTTGATAGAATACGATTTGGCTTATGAACCTTAAAAATCCATGAAAGACCAAGTTGTTGCAGACTTTATCATTGGACATAGTATAGATCAAAATAAAGATGATTTATTCAATTTAGTATTGATTCATCCATAGAAGTTGTTTTTTGATGGCTCAGCTTGTAGAGGAGTTCAAAGTGTAGGAATTGTTCTTGTTTCACCTAGAGGTGCTATTTTTGAAATATCGGCTCATTTGGAGTATGTTTGCACTAATAATTGGGCTGAGTATAAAGCCATCTTGTTAGGTTTGTAAATTTTGAGCTCCATGGATGTTAGGCATGTCGAAGTATTTGGTGATTCTTTATTGGTTGTGCAGCAAGTTTCCTGTATTTACCAATGTTTTGATGGATCTTTAAATGTATACCTTGATAAATATTTGCAAATTATTGCTACTTTTGATGATTTTACTGTCCAGCATGTTTCCAAAGATTAGCATACAGTGGCAAGCGATTTAGCACAACAAGCATCATGTTTTCACTTGAATCAAGGAAAACTATATGTTCTAGAAAAACTGGATGTTCTGATTTATCATTCCGGATGTTTCATTTTGTAGCTGATGCACAATGTTGAAATCTGTTCTACTAAACATGGTTCAGTAAAACTGGATGTTCTAGAATAAAAAACCGGAGGGTTTGGTATTTTTAGAAGTTCGGACAATTTGGGCAAACCAGTGAATTGGCCGAACCAGAGAATTGGAGGACACCCCTAGTATGTTATTTAGAGAACCCTAGTCATATTACTAATAGAAAAGTTCGGTGGCAAGTTTTGAAATATGTTTGCTTGATCATGATCTTTATCGTCAAACTATAGATGGTTTGTTATTAAAATGCTTGGGTTTAGATCAATCTAAGATAGCCATGGAGGAGGTTCATGAGGAAATTTATGGTGCACATCAATCAGCTCATAAGATGAAATGGTTTCTTCATTGTACCAATTTCTATTGACCGACCATGCTAAATGATTGCTTTAGATATAAAAAAGGTTGTGAATCATGCCAAAAGTTCAGAGATGTACAATTGGCTCATGCTGCCATGTTGCATCTTATCATTAAACTATGGTCATTTTATGAATGAGCTTTAGACTTTATTGACCAAATACATCCTGCTTCCCATCGATTCATGTTGGTTGCTACGGATTACTTCACAAAATGGATGGAGGTTTTACTATTGAAGAATATGACACATAAAGAAGTAATTCACTTTATGTTAGAGCATATTGTACACAGATTCAGCATACCTCAGACGTTGACCATAGATCCAGGTTCTTCATTCATGTCTCAACAAGTCCGTGATTTTGCCAAGTCTCTCAAGATATAGTTTCTCATTTCTTCACCATACTACTCTCAAGCTAATGGTCAAGCCGAGTCTAGCAACAAGATCTTGATCAAGCTAATCAAGATGAAGATTGAGGAGCATCCCAAAAGATGGCATGAAGTCTTGTTGGAGGCTTTATGAGCACATCGTATCTCCAAGCATAGCACAACAAAGGTGACAAATTTTGAGTTAGTCTATGGGCAAGAGATCATTTTCCCGGTAGAGGTAAATCTGGATGCTTTACGAGCAGCTCGACAAAATGAGTTGTCGGTTGTACATTACCACAATTTAATGCTCGATAGGTTAGATGAGGCATCGAATGGAGGCTTTGGAGAAATTGAGAGAGACAAGTTAATGGTAGCCAGAGCCTATAATAAGAGAGTCAAGGAATAATCATTTCAGGTGGGGGATCTCATTTGGAAGACGATTTTGCCTATCGGGACAAAAACACCAAATTCAAAAAATGGTCACCGAATTGGGAATGACCGTATAGAATCGAGGAAGTCATTCCTGGGAATTTTTATATGATTCAGAGCATACAAGAGACGTTGCTGTCAAGGGCACTTAATAGAAAAAAACTGAAAATGTATTATCCTAGCATTTGACAAGACACATAGATTGGACGATGGTCGATAAGTTGATTATTGCCCTTAGTGCAAATATGGCTGATGAATTGTGGTAAACATCGCCCTTAGAAGGAATTTGGTCTGGAAGTGCCTTATAATACATAAGCTTTACTAAAAGGCAGGGGGCATGTGTTGATGATAAAATTTGACATGCTTGAGAAACCCGGATGTTCCGGTTTTGGCAGTTTTAAAATGAAGATCAAGATAGTGGAAAACACAGAGAAAACTCGAAGACTAAACGAATTTGAAGCATCCAGTTTTGTAAACCGGATGCTCCGATTTTGTAAACTGGATGGTCACAAAAACCGGATTGTCCGATTTTATAAAGTGGATGTTCTGATATTTTCTAGGCAGATCTAATCTAATTAGGAAATAAGATTTGATTTGTTTCGGGGAGGTTTTCTTGTTTCCATGTAAAAGAGCTACGCCCTACTACCTATAAATACGTAAGTCACAATCTGATTGACGACAACTCCAATCGATTATCAACAATTTTATTAAACACTAGTTTTCCTCTACTTTCTATTTTTCTTCAATTAGATCTCGTAGCCGCCGCAACCCCTTGGGTATGCTGCGGCCATCGTCCTCCCACCATCCAGACGTCGCTTAGCTAGAGGAAGGGCACCCTCGTCAACGTTGGTTGCACAAAACCAGAAGGTCCTTGTTTGATTGTGTCAACACTGACAAAGGACTCTGAGGTCACTGGCCGGTGGGGCCTCCATGTTGGGAACGAAGCTCATGTACTTCTTTCTCCTGCAGTTCCAAAAGAGTATCACCAACAATGCAGGTGTCAAGGTTCAGGTGAATCGCGAGCGACTTCAATGCGTGTGGTCACAAGGGAAAGGTTGCTACGTACAAATCTACCACTCCAAGCTACCAATCCTCTTGTGCCGAATCGGATCAGCGCCATCACCTTCTATCGCGGTGCACATCAGAGGACCCTCGGTGTCGTCGTCATGATTATTTGACAGTTCTGAGATCCAGCGCTCTCCACAGCACCACCACCTGTGGTTCAGTCTCAGAAACTCCAGTTCTAAATCTCTATATTGTGTTCTAATTAATATGTTATAAACCAGTTATCTATATATATATTATTATACTATTTAATAATGTTCATGTCTTCTGTCCACCTTATTATGCCTCTTAATCTGCCTTCCTGTCCACCTCCTTATTCATCGCAGTCCTCCACACACCAGCCTCCTCCCTCAACTGGCTGATCCTCCTCCCTCATCCTGCTTGTGTCGCCAAGCCTGAAGTCCTCCACACGCCCGCCTCCTCCTCCCTTAGGCCTTATTCGGTTATTCCATCCCTCACCTGGATTAGAGGGAGATTGAAGAGGAATTAATCCATCACAACTTAGGTGGAGATTTAATTCAACTCATTCCTCTTCGATCCACCTCCCACAACCGAACAGCCCCTTAGCCTGCTCGCACCCATCCTTCGCTATTCCCCCACCTCAAGGACGATCCACTTCTTTCTCAGTAGCCCTGGTCCCCTCCTCGCCTTCTTCGCCGCATGCCCGCACCCGCATCTTACTCCCTGCCTGGTGTCCCACCGTCAAGCGCATCCTCGTTGTTTCTTCCTTCTCTCGGTCGCCTCCGTGTTGCCATGTGTAGATGGCCCATTGCTGCGGCGCGACCTGTACCGAACAACGGTGACTTGCCTCTGTCATCGTCCAGCTGCCATGGCCTGCTGCCTTGCACCGTCCTAGGCATATTTAGGTGCCCTACACATTTGCACAAGTTTTGTGATGTGCAGCTTGGCTGCCTGCAACTAATGATCGTCTCTTCCCTTGTCCATGTTAGCTGCAGGTGAAGGGATTGCTCATCGACTCTATAGCTTGCTTGAGGCATTGAATCAAATTGATATGTCTTTCAATTCTTCTCAGGAAATGGTAATAAAGGATTGGTATTTGGGGGTGATTTGGTTCGAACTTAGCTGTTGCACATCAGGTTCAGTTCAACTCCTGAGGGTAAAATAGCAGATTGATCGCAGTTTCAGGATTTTAGATGTCGAATAAAAAAAGATAGCAGGTTAGGAGCTTACAATAGATATATTACAATATCATTTTTACGAGGCTATAGTGCCGATGCATTTGGTAGTCTATTCACTGTTCTTGGACAATGCAGTTCAACAATGTGGCTATCAATTGTTCAACCATTGCACCACGTACATTTGATTATTGATCTGATAATGGTTTCTTCATACATTCCTGTTTTACTGATATTAGTATCAAAATAATGCCAGATGAAGCAAGAGTTAAGCAGTTCAGCTTGAAGTCCATGTGGAAAAGCCCGAATGGCACAACTAGAAACATTCTAAATGGTAAGCTTTAATCTGATCCAGACTTGTGGACTGTCACATTTCTATTCCTGTTCTAGCTACCATTCGACACCCTGTTAAGAGAAACAATCATCTGCAAGAACATCCCACATCTTGTTCAACAAAGACCAGAAATTGTTTCCCCCCTTCTAAACCAAACTATTGTCAAATTGAGCGAGGATGAAACTCATATGAATTTGACAAGCATGCATTGATTGATCAGTACTAGGCAACTGATGCTGGACCCGGCAAGCTTAAATTAGTTTATGGTATTTCTATAATCTATTTTACCCTGTGTTAGATAACCAGTTAAACTTTCCCTGTTAAAATTCATATTTAGTTAAAAATTCATGTATTTAGTGAGCAATTTATATGAAGAATTTTACCTGACCTTTTAAATTGATTTTATTTGTAATGATAACGGGAACAGAAGTGCAATTTGAGCCGGAGGTGTTCAACTTCAAAGGTGCTAGAGGAATTGCCTTGGAGGTGTTTAACCATTGGAATTCTATCAGGCCTTTTCCTTTGTCCATGTGTATCTGTTGATCTTTGGTCCCTGGTAGTGATGAGAACCACCCAATGATGACATGGTGCCATCTGCACTTAAGGGTGAAGGAGGGTATGTGTGGGTTTGCAAGAACTCTTTTCGAGATGTGCAGTGTTATTTCTTAGCTTAAGGTTGTAATTTGCCTGTTGCTATCCTTTACAATTTCTACTCAGTTTTTGTGTGATGTTGGCTACTTGCTTATTCTGACACGAGGGTATTAACTCTAGGATTTTCTTTTGAATCACAGGGTTTGGCTCATTGGGTTTGATGACATCAGTAATGTATAGGTGATATTGACCCTTTTTCAGTTTTAAGTCAGAATCTCATAATCCATATGGTTCCTGATTTGGTCAAATATGAGGATTGCATATTGTTA
>VSTD030004789.1:0-10097 GCA_008808055.3 Sporobolus alterniflorus
TCCAGGCATCTTCAATGTGCCATATGCAGTGTGGATGACTGTCATAAACTTCAGGAGAAAAGGCCTCCCGATGATGTAGTTGTACCCAATGTTGAAGATGGCTACCTCAAATATCAGCATCTCCTTGCGCTTGTTGTCCCCAGTTTCACAGGACACCTCCAGATCAATGCGTCTGATGGGAGTGGATGACTGTCCTGTGATGACCTCGTGAAACGTATCATGTTTGGGGGTCAAGTCTTTCAGATTGAGGCCCATCTCGATGAAAGTTTTCCTCATGATGAGATTCAATGAGGCCCCGTTATCGATCAATGTCTTGGCCACCTTATGCCGCACGATCGGTAGCTTGACCACAAATGGCATGTTCCTATCATACAATTATGTCTCTAGGTGATCATCTAGTTTGAATGAGATATCCACGTTAGGCCACCTCATCCGTCTTCTAGGCTCGATGCGCTGAGCCAAGCTAATCTCTCGCTCGAGCTTCCTCCCTTGTGTCTTTGAGGCGATGAACATTCTACATCCGAAGATCATGTTGATCTCTCCCATATGCTCATCATCGTTGGGAGGATTAGCCCGGTGACATTCGCCCCTTCGGGGTTCCTAGGCCACCGGTGCTGCTGGTGGTGACATCCTCTTATGATCCAGAAAAATTTTACACTCTTTTAGATCATGTCATGAGGTGCGATGGATCTCACACCACTTCTCTGCGTCATTAGGGCGATGGAAAGGCCTCTTCTCCTTCTGATATGAGGACTGTTGCTGGCGATTTCCGCAGTATCCACGATCTCCTCAATCCTTACGATCTCCTCGGTCAGTCGCGTTAACCTCCCAATCGTCATGTTTCTTCCTCGAGGGTAGCTTGCCACGAGACTCAAGCAGTCAAGCCTGAGCTTCAGAAGCTTCAATGCATATGTCAGCAACTGTGAACAGATCGACCATCGTTCTTGACTTCTTCATAGCGATCTCATCCACAGTCTTGATGTCGTTGACTCCGTCGTAGAAGGCATTGATAATCTCGATGTCCTGGATATACGGGATGATGTTCCTGGCATTGTAGAAACATTTTGCATAGTTCCAGAGGCTCTCATCATGCTTCTACTTGATGATTTTTAGAGTCTCAGCAGTGGATGGATGCTCGTACGTGCCCTGGAAGTTCTCAATGAACATGGCACATAGCTGGTCCCAAGTGTAGATAGATCCCTTGGGTAGGTTGATAAGCCATGGTCTGGCTGCGTCGGACAATGCCGTGGGCAGATAGTTGGCCTTTACCCAATCATCTTCTCCAGCGGCCTCAATGACTGTATGATAGACGTGGATAAATTCTTCGGGGTTATTGGACCCGTCATACTTGTTGATGTGCCCAACCTTGAATTTCTCTAGCTAGACGACCTGCCTGAGTGGTGGAACCAGAGCACAAAAATCACCCCTCCCTGATGGGGTGACATCTCTTGCTGGAGAACGTCGTGGAGGGGTCAACGACCTCGTGCTGTGACGCATTCGATCGTCAATGAAAGTGTGGAGGTCATCGTGATCACGGCTGCACTCTCACAGCTGACGATTGTGAGTTATCTGCTGACGCGCATCATTGTCGACTAGACGGCGGTTGCCGCTTGTCGATGTTGTTGCTTCACTTCGGGCCGATTGTTTGATCGGTTACCAACAAAAGGTTCTCCTCGAGGGTTGTCGGTCGATCGCTGCACTATGATGTAGTTCGCTGTCTCAACCCCTTGCTGTGCCAGAGCAACAAGGGGAGAGCCTTCAGGTGCTATACGCTGAATGGACTCCATAATAGTCTAGAGTCATATTGCATTGAAGTCCGAATTCAGATTCTGGATCATTCCATCATTGGGCGTCAGGTCATCAGACGCTTCTTATCTCCTAATGGTGGGATATCGACTGGAGCTGTTGTTCAAAGGTCCTCTGGCCGGGACCATCATGATGATGAGGCGACCCTCTTCGGCGGAGTCCTCACAAGTACTTTCCCCAATCTCGGGGTAGTCATTAGCTAAGTCTTGATCAGGGAATACTGCCGATGAGGATGAGCTCGTTGCTGCAGCCGATGACTGGAAGATAGACATCATGATCGGGATGTCCTGAACAAGCTTGGCAGTGTGGATATATGGCCCTGCATAAGGATCTAGACCTGAGTAGGCATCGCCTGATGTAGACGAGATGGCCAGAAGACATGTAGCTTGTTCATATACCGGCGCAAAGCGCTCTGGTGCTGACTTTGGAGGCAACATTTTGATGTCTCCATCTTCCCCTGCAGCAAATGTCAATGACCCAAAGGTAAATTGAGTGTCGTAGGGGAACTTGACATAGAACGTACAAGGTGTCATGATCTTTTCGGATGGATCTTGAGCGCTTCCCCCTACCTGGCGCGCATCTGTCGACGTCTCATCGTCAGATATTTAGGATGAGTATCGAGAAAAGCACGGTGATGCAAGATCAACCTTGTAGATGAACATGGTAGGTTTTAGACTGGTTCAGACCCTCTCAAAGAGTAATAGTCCTACGTCCAGTTTTCATTGTATTATGTTATGAAATTCGATGCCCCAGATAGATTGCAGGTGACAGCTTTTATAGTCTGGAGAACCGCCTCATATATACGGTAGGTTTCCGGTTCTGTTACAACCCTAATAAACGCGCACCCGATCAGGACTCTTACTAAGGCCACATCGGGCCTCATGGGCCGTCGCAGCTACTAGGCCCCTGATCCGGGCGCATATTTGTGGTATCATCAGCATGCATGAAATAATTATAGTACATATTGCCTTGTGTGCGCATGTATAGTATGAAAATGTTATTAGGCTACTCCCAATAAAAGTTTTACTTTCAATAAATAAGTTGTCATATAGGATTTTTTTTATAATATGATAAAGAATTTATGAAGAAGGAGAGAAAAGAGTTTCATTTAGATGAAATCGGGTGTGCATTGTTTAAAAAAATTGAAACTCAATGAAACTAGCATTGGAGTCAATAAATTTCATTTTATATCATAGATAACTGGTGGAACAAAATAGAATTTAGTGTTATGAAACTCTAAAATAAAATCATGTATTTTATATGTTATTTTATTTATAGTTTTAAAATATTTTTAATGACATAATATTTTTAAAAACAATGAAATAAAATCCTCCATTGCATCATCAATCCAAAGACGCCCTCGGATTTATATGATTTTTTCCACTACTTAAAGAAAATGGAAACATGCCCTCGTGGCGTTGTCGGCACACATTCCAGTTTGGCATGTGGAACTGACAAACATAAGGGTACAACATATCACATCCTCTCTTCTTTTGTCGAGACCGGAACCTAATAAGTCCTTGAAGTAGTTCCAGTCGCTGATTTGGAGCACATGACAGAATAGAAAAAGGGACTGTGTCCCGCCCCGTCTTTGATGATAGGTAACCGTCGGCCAAGAGAGCAAGCAATGGCTCTGGCCTTCCGGTAGAAAGGTCCACGAGTTAGCTCCCGACCTTCCAATATTGCCAAGGAATATATCTCGATCGCCGGTGGGAAGGTGGCGAATCTTTATTAGGCAGAGATAGAGATGATGATAAGCTGCACTGAAAAAAAGCCGGGAACGAGGGGTGGACAGACAAGTCGGATCATCGGGAGACGGAAGCCGCTCTCGACCAGTTGCGTTGCTTGTCCGCCCGGTTCCCCCTCTTTCCTCTCCGGCACAACAAGAGGGCAAGGATCTTGCTTGCTGGAAAGGAGCCAGACGCGAGAACCAACGGATGAATGGACCGCAGAGGCTGGGAATAATCGTGTCCCGGCCAGTAGATCTAACAGACAGCTGGAGTATCGCCGATGATGATTCTCAGACCCTTTTTCACCGAACAAGCAGTGGGACTGACTAATCGCCGCAGTATAGTACTGTACGAACTACTTACAGCGATGCCATACGTGAAGCACAGTAGACTGCTAGCTAGGACATGCTGGCATCGCACAAGGCATGCCTGTTCTTGCTTAGTACTAGTGGAAGTGGAAGTTCAAAACAAGGCAACTTCCGGCGTCCGCGCGTGCCGATGGATCGGATGGTACGCGTGGCAACTTCCGGCGACGGCAACGGTGAGACCACTCACCTTCGCTTTCCCCACGATAGCCCAGGGCGACGCGACGCGATAGGTTGGTTGGATCGAGAAGCGACGCGCACGGCGAGCTTTTTTGTTGTTGCCGGTCAGCTTCCTGCTGTCGGCGTACCAGTCCTGCTACTAGGCAGAAAGGGTCTGTCGTTGGTCAACGGAGAGTCCACCGCCAGTTTGGAGTTGGTGTCGTTAGATTTTTTTTAGTTAAAAACGAACAAGATTTATTGCCGCAACAACAACAATTTTTATAATTAATGGAGCTAGGGAGTATATCAATGCAATGCTCTCTTATTTCTTTCCACAAGCAGAAGAGCTCGGATGGTCCTTTGAGAGCAAAATGATATTATCACAAGATATATACGGCTGTACTACTGTCGAACCAGATCCGCGCGCCCAATTCTACTTTTGGACGGACGGGCACGGGCCTCCTCTAGGGTGCTCTCGCTCTTGCCTGTGGATTGTGGTGCTGAGATGCTCGTCGTATTCCTTGTTTTATTTTTCCATTTGCTTTTAATTATTCCTGCTTATCGTGGTCTTAAATTAAAGAACAGCTACCTGATCTCAAGGATTTGGTCATCAGAGGAAACCACAGCAAGGACCGCCCTGTACTGTACTACTAGTACGTAGATTTTGAGTGAGCAATCAATCAGTCACCAGGAGAGGAGGAGGAGGTATACCTGGCTTTAATTTGCTGGTGCCAGTAGTCGCAGGCCGGTCAACTCCCTCTGCGGAAGGAAACGTGTGGGGACGACGCGCAGGCAGGCCGAACCATCGGGGAGAGTGGTCAAGAAGGTTCACCGAGGAGAGCGAGCCCAGCTCGGAATGCGACCATGGGTGGGCTGGATTTGTATCCCATCCGATCCGGCGGCGAACGAGCTCGTCGTCGTCGTTTCTCCTGTCCCCGCGTGCAATGCAAGCTGCCGACGTCGTCGTCCGCAGAGCGACTGTTCACTTGCGCTTCGCGTGTGGGGAACTCTCCTGCTTCTCTTCTTCGAATTCATTATTATTACCCACGAGCGACTTCAGTTGTTGACTAGTATATAATCCCAACTTCTCGATCAGAAGTGAAACTGAAAGCGTGGAAGACAAGTCGCCGCACTATCCAATCTACTGTTCCCTGCTAATCGACCTACTCATCTCTCACGGTGATCAGTGGACATGGTGGCCCTCTCTAAAGGCCGCCTCACTGCCATGCATGTACTACTTGGTTCTGGATCACAGCAAGAAAATTCGTCGGCCAAGTTATTTCCGTCGGATCTGACTTAAATACATTATTTTCATGCGATGACATGTTAACCAACATAAATAACAACAATTTCATGGGAGCGGTGCACACGAAGCGAAGTTGATGATAATTACCACGACCTTTATTGCACCGATGCACATAGCAACCAACTGTGACTACACAACTGATGAAAACAGATCTTGTTGGGTCAGAACCGTCTCCCGCCACTATCCCGTTACCCCTCCTGAGCCCAGTCCTCACACCATTTCTTTTCCGCCCCGGTCGGGCGCCGTCAGCCACGCCCTTTCTGACCGGCGACGTCCTTGCCTCAGTCACCTCCCCCCTACACCAGTCCCTGCTGCCCTCCACGATTGATTTATAAGTGTTTTGCACACTATATTCTTTTGGATCAATACGTTCAAGAAAATATTTTGTACTTAATTTAGATAGTGAATTGCGCATTGGGGGTCATCATCGTCAGCTCGTGTTTGAGTTCTTAGTGCGAATTTCCTATAAAATCTATGAACCTATGCCTACCAAAGAAGAAATGAAAAAATATATATGTTGCTTGTGTTCTATCAAATATATATCCTCTATTCCTGTGCTCTATTGACCTACAGAAATTAAATTAAGTCGTTCAGTCTGTCCTCCTTTTGAATTATGTGGTCTTATAACCAGGTGACATACTGACACCTTCTCTCCCCTTCACATGGCCCATGGACAACAATGACTTTCCAAGTTTGTGCATTGTGAGCTTAGGTGACTACCTGGCAGAGATGGCTAAACTTGAGTGTGACTTATCCTTTTAGTGATGCGTTATTAAAATTCCAACCTACTGGTCTCCCTCCTGATGCCTCAAGTGAGGGGGACAATTGAAGGCAAATTTGTTGAATCTTTTAGGTATAATTGATGTTTTGGTTTTTTGTTTCTTGTAAGCGGAATACTATGCAGGAACTATCTCCAATCTTGACTCTAACAACTCTGTGTTCATTTTCATCATTCAACTCCCTAATATTCCTCTTTTTTTTTTGAAAAAACGGCAGGAGCTCTCCCATTCATATCATTCAACTCATATTAAAAGATTCTTGATTATAAATTTGATTGAACAATGATACCTGCTTATTGTAGGCTACCTAATGATCTTTTAGATTCTTCATAATATTGTGACGGTACACCTCGATGGTGTTGTTGTATGAGTCAGCTATGGCACTCGAGAACTTCACTCCAGATTTGGAGTTGCCTTCAATGCAATCTATGGAATGCATCAACCAAACATGAATCTAAAAACCTAATTTGTAAGTATAATATAGTAGTCAAATGAAGGACAACGAAATAATGAAATTGAGAAGTACCAAATTTTTCTCGTCGTCGTGGGTCCACTCATTTCATTTCTTCATCCTCGAATGAGCTTGAATTATATGAGAGGTATTCTCCCCGCCACTCGAGTTGTCACCACATCTGAAGCGAACATGTTGAGGTGAAGGGTATGGATATGTCAGAGGTGGAGGGTATGAATATGGTTGAGAAGCAGGACCACCCGACGAACCACTAGTTGGGGGAGGAGGGTATGAATATGGTGGAGGTGGAGGGTATGGATACAGTGTAGGAGCATTTCTATCCGATGAATCACCGATCGGAGGTGGATGGTATGGATATGGTGGATGAGCATTTCCATCTGATGAACCACCGACTGGAGGTAGAGGGTATGAATACGGTGGAGGAGCATTTCCACCCGATGAACCACCGACCAGAGGTGGAGGGTCTAGATACGATGGAGGAGCATTTCTACCTGATGAACCACCGACCGGAGGTGGAGGGTATAGATACAGTGGATACTGGTGTGGGGGAGGATAGGGTAGCTGAGTTGGAGGTGGTTGAAAGAGAGTCCGAGGGTGTGGTGTTGGTGATGCATTGGATCGGCGATGGAGCGGCGAGGCGTCGCCGAACTCATCAGAAGTGGGAGGAGCTTGCGAAACCGGAGTGTTCAAAAGATCAACCCACGTTTGTAACTCAGGATTTGAATTATATTTCACCATGATGTTGAGTGTAGATGAGTGAAGAAGAGAGTGAAAATGTGATGGAAGAGATGTGAAATGAGCTCAAACAATGGGGGATATTTATAGGGTGGTGATGGATGAAATTTGCATTTTTAGGATTTTTTTTCCAGATTTTTTGGAGCCATGACGGTGAAAACGGCTAGTTTTTTCAGTTCAAATAGTCGAATTCGTATTCAAACCATCAAATTTCAATTCAAATGAAACAATCAGGAGGTGCCGCGTCACTACCGTCCATCGGCCCCAGCGACAGGTGGTAGTGCCGGCGTTACCGCCCGGCCTGGCTCCAGTGTGGACGGTAGCACCCGGCCCCACCGGGCGGTAGCCGTGGCGCCCGCGCGACTTGCCACATCAGCCCGGGCGGGTGGTAGCGCCTCTGGGGTGGGCGCTACCACCCGCAAGTGGAACCAGTCTTAGGGCGCGCGTCTCTGAACCACGCGTCTCCGATTATGTTCTAAGGTAAGACGTGATGTTGGAGACGCCCGGCGGACGCGTCTCCTTTCCATCTTCGGGCGCTTCTGGAATGAGACTTTTTTATGTAGTGTCTTTTTTATCACTTTTTGAAGCCTTATGTTGTTCTTATTCCATAATTCTCAGTTGCATCATTTTATCCCTCTGCATGTATATTTGTTTATGCACTTTTAGAGTAATGTGAATTTGGTCCTCTAAATTTTTTAAATCTGCCTTCATTTATTGTAGTTTACATTTTGTGCTTTAGTTTTCTAATTCATTACATGAACAAACAGAGGTAACACTGTAAAAAGAAAAAATACTTATGTATTTATTCTTCCATGTGCTTATACATTCCTGGTTTTACTCTAATTGATGGTCCATGTGCATTTTTATGCATTTTATTAGTGCTGTCTATTTTATCCTCTCAAATTTCTTTATCGGCCTCAAAGTCTGAAAATATATATTTGTTAGCTTAGTTTAGTAATTCATTACGGCTACAAACAGATTGTAATGTTATTATGGATTTGTACTTCCATGTCCTTACTACTTATTAATTTCTTTGTGCTCTTTTGCCCCTTATTCCAACACCGTATGTTTAATCCTACCACGTCCGTGCCTGCCCCTGTAATCGCTTACTTCCACCTCAGCGTTGACCTCCTCCTGACTCGCACGCCGCCGCCACCGCCACTGCCGCATCCTCTCCAGCGCCGCCGCGGCCGATCCATGGACGAGGGTCGCCACCGCTTCATCCTCTACCACGCCGCACACCGCTGCGACCGGTCCATGGACATGGGCCACGGCATCCTCTACCATGCCGCACGCCGCCGCGACCGCTCCATGGATGAGGGCGGCCCGTTCCAGTGGATGCCTTCCTCTAGATCACATCGTCGCCGTAGCGCCATGGATCGAGGCCATGACACGCCTTTAGATCGAGGGCTCGCTCAACTTCAAACGGTGTGAGCAGTAGAACCCAAGCGCACTCCTGCAGGTGGAGACCAAGATCTTCATCACGTCACCATGCTTGTCGCCGCGTGCCGCCATGATGCCCATGCCCATGCCGAGGGAGCTCCTGGGGCCACGCACGGTTCACCGATGCGAGCGCCGTGCCAGAGAGCCTGAAGCATGAGTCAGTGGTTGTGATGCTGCAGAAGGAGTACAAGAGCTTCCGCACGGGCCGCCAGCTCGCGGATTGCGCCGTGCTCATCGAGTGGAGCTGGTGCGTACTGTGTACTACATGGAAGCTTCACCCACCCAAATTTCCAGTTGCATTGTGTGTTTCGGCTATTGAGAGACTAACCTGTGTGGTTGGATGTGATTATTATTGCAGTTGGAAGTTGCTGGATTTTACGTTGCTCAAGCGTTGGACACTTGAATTTTGCAGTAGTGCTTAACTGACAATTAGCTGCCACTTTATCCCTATGTTCCTGTTGTTCCAGTGTTACTATGGCATACTTGATGTTTCCATGAGAAGCTGATATCACTATAAATTGTCAGTTGGTGCTTCTCCCCTTTCTGGGCACATCAATATGTGATGAAACCTCCTTAGTAGATGTATTATTTATTAGGAATAAAAATGTTTTTAACTTACACTTTTGTTCTGTACACAACAATATTTCCCTGTTTTTATAACAATCAGACTATATAATTGGTGTTCCCTTGCTTTGTAGGGAAGATATGAGATAATGAGGAATTTCATGCCTAAAGTTGGTTCTCTTGGACTTCATATGATGTTCCAAACATGCGCTATGCAGGTGAGCATATTTATGTTAATGGACAGAGTATGAACTGCATAATTACATTCCAATGTGAAATATTTAATTGAGACTTAAAATCAGTCATTTATGTACATCTTTACTTATTTGGAGTTCAATCTCATGCAAGTTAATCTTGACTTTAGTTCAGAGCAGGATATGATAAAGAAATTTCATGTTGGCCTTGCATTATTGCAGCCTGTGGGTATTGGTATTCTATTATATTTTTTATTTTATTTTCTGTTTTCTCATCATCCTGTGTTCATTTGACATATTGCAACAATGATATTTGTGAACTCTCCCTTTAAAGAAGGAAAATCAAATGGGTTCCTCACCTTAAGAAGGTGTTTGCTTCATAGCTCATTGAAACTTGCACATGGTGTTTTCTTACTAGTAGTCATTAACATGCTTAGCTACTTTGTCACGAGCAGCAGTAAGATTAGTAAGCAACAGTGCAGCAACCAAACATTGCATGAACTGAGCAAGCCAAAACACATTGGAATGAAAATTAGCAAGCTTT
>VSTD030004790.1:0-10096 GCA_008808055.3 Sporobolus alterniflorus
GTGAATGTGATGTATTATGTGTCATTACTTCAGTGATGGCACCCCGTAATGATCCTGGTTAGGACTGACCATCATTACTTAAGGGTGGGACGGTACAGCTGGTATCAAAGACATTATGGGTGTAATACATCATGTACGGGCCTATTTTCGAAAACCGCGGTGGGGATACACTTAGATGCCCACATAAGGACTAGAGTAGTCTTAACAGGTGGCAAGCTAACAGGGATTTACTTTCTGCAATTTACTTGTTGGTAACGACTCACCTACGTCAAGGTAAGAAGGTGAGTATCCTCCTGTCGGGTGAGGTGAATTCTGGATACATTGCCTCAAGGTGAGGTTTGCTTGAGGCAGCCTCTATCGTGCGGTAGGGGCTGACGTCCGTCATGCGATGAGTCACGACCGCGTACCCAGGGCGAGTAGAGACATGGGAATGTCTTGTGGCCACTTTCACAAGACATGAATATGTTCTTGTGACATATGTAACGTTGTCCACGCAGCGTTAAACGCGTGATTTGATACTGGAGTCACCCATGTTATGAACTCCCTAATCTCTGTCATTAGCATCTTAATCATGCATTCACTCTGTGGTTAATCAATTTTAGGTAAAATAAAAAGAATTCAAATTTAGCTTGTCCATTTTGAATCTTCAAGCAAAGGTTAGGAAATTTTAAAATGTAAATTCCAAACCCCCATTCATGAGTTGATTGCCATTCAAGCCCAATCAAGAGATCCATGTTGAATTAATCAAGTGTTGATAAGTTTCAATCAAATTCATCAAATTTCATTCAAATTCAAAACCTAGAACCTTCCCTGATTTTTAATTCAAATTATAGACCAAATTTTGAAACGTTGCAATAGGGAAAGTTGTTTCTTATTTAATTCCCTACAAATCGATATTTTATTTGAAAATTTTTATCATGAGAAAGCCAGTTTTTTATCAAAACAAATCTTGTTTAGTTTGAAAATTCATTTTAAATCAGAATCCACATTGTTTCTCTCAGGCCTGGCCCAGCTCCCTCCTTTTCCCCGGCCGGCCCACGCGCGCCACCCGCTCCCCTGCTTCACGCGGCAGGTGCCCGACCGGCCATCGCCTTCACCGACCGCGCACCTTGCCGACCATCGCCCACCCACGCTCTCCTCCTCCACGCGGCACCGAGCTATCGGACCATCCTTTTTTCTCCTTCCCGCGCCATGAGCCGACCCCCACCCCCCTTTTCCCCTTTTCCTACTCTGCCTTGGCATGCCACGCCGCTGTGCACCCCCGTGCTTCCCTTCATCCACACCGACCGGCCGCCTAGGAGCACCGGCATCCCTTCGTCCTCTGCCGCCTCCCATGGTCCACCTCCCCGACACCGGAGCAAGCCGGGACGGCTTAAATCACCGCCGCCATCCCCATTTTTGGCAAGCTCCGCCTCGGGCCACCCTAGTTCACCATCCATCCTGTTTGAGCCACAAATCGACCGCCTCACCCTCTCCCCGAGCCACGGAGACCTCCTCGACCACCGACGACCCCCGTGGCCCCCTTCCTCCACCGGAGCAGCCTCACTGCTGGTGAGTCCTCCTCCATCCCCGTCGCCTCACCTCCCCAGTGCTTCCCCGTGTCTGCCACCTCACCGGCCGGTGCACCATGTCACATCGGAGGTCCCTCCCGAGCTGTGGGCCACCACGGCCACCCACGCGCCGGTGACAAGCGTGCCACCGCGCGGCCGGAGCGCGTGGTGACCACGCCGGTGTTGCCACCGAGCGCATGGGCCACCTCGGCTCCATGGGTCGATTTCTGACTGTGGGCCGAGCCACGGTAGCAAGTCATGGGCCGCTTTCGGCCAGTTAACCAGGAGGGGATTTCCAATTCTTTTTTTTTTCTTTTCCTAAAATAGTTAAATAAATGCCAGAAAACAGTGCAAGATTATAAAATACATAGAAAATTGTAGAAACCTCAGAAAAATACAAATGTAATTTTGTTAGAATCCTTGTACAGAGACCCAGGCAATGAACTCAACCAATTTATTATTTTCACATTATTTATAGGTGCAAAATTTGAAGAAGCCAAAACTTGAAGTATTTATTCACAAAAATCTATGCAATATTAAATCCTGAAATCTTGCATGCATTTTCCTCTGATGTTCAATAGCTTGTATAAAATAGCTCACATTTAAATTCTGCCTTGATAATTAGTTATGCTTTAATCCTTGTTTTGCAATAGAATATATCATAGTAAAATATTCCTGCCTAGGAAAATAACCAATTTTGGTTTAGTGCCTCTTTTTGCTGCATAGAACCTGTAGAAAATCATAAACCCTGGTTA
Organism: Sporobolus alterniflorus; assembly: GCA_008808055.3. Lineage (NCBI taxonomy): Eukaryota > Viridiplantae > Streptophyta > Magnoliopsida > Poales > Poaceae > Sporobolus > Sporobolus alterniflorus. The sequence goes on from VSTD030004790.1 coordinate 2,306, forward strand.
GGATCATAAATATTATGTTATTAATTTTCTAATGCTTAGTTATGTTGTAAATAAATAGAAGAACTCGGGGTAATTTAGTACAATGGCTTTTCTAAATTAAAATGAGTAGGATGCTACTCACGTTGCTCTTTGCACCCCATGCCTTACACCATAATATTCTTAGGTCATGTATGGATCATTTCCTCGATAGGCCATGTGTACACGGAGCCAGAACTCGAGGAGCCGACGGAGCGAGTTCGAGTCGAAGACTTCACTAACCTAGATTTGACTCAAGGCAAGCCTTGGTGCATTTAACCATGTTCCTTATCTTTTAATTTAAACATTTACCTTTGTTCTTTGTTTTGATTGGGCATTAAGTCTATAGGAACTGGTCGACACTCTAGTTGCATTAAGACCGACCTTTCGGTTTATCCTTGTTACCCCCATCTTGTGGTGGCTTACCATTAGTAATGCTATGCTTAGATGGTAGGTTATGGTAGAAATCGAGTGGAGGCTCCCACTCATGAGATTTACGCTTGTTCCCTCCCTAGTTCAATTGGTAATTGTTACGGATAATCTGAGACTGGGCGGGGCCAGGGATCAGTGGAACCCTCAGAAGGGAAGGGCGGGGAAAGTGTTGTGGCTATTCCAAGGTTTTCTATGTGGTAGCCCCCGCCTGTGTCGGGTAAGGACCAAGGTGTTGGTACCCGTGAGTAAGTATTGAACGTACCGATCACATGCCGGTGATATAGGCCCGATAAGCCTAGTAGCTTGTTGTTGACAGATGTTTGGCTTAAGCACACTGCTTCAATGGCTGTGTTGGGAGAGAAACTGAGGCGGGTCCCACAAACCACTCAGTCGGGATGGGAGGTGGAGTCGGGAGGACTTTTTATCGGGAGCAGTGAATCTATCCAACTCTGTTGGGTTGGTGTCAAAGGTTGCCGAGTATGTGGATCACCCATAGGAAGCGTACAGCAGTCGTACGTGGACTAGCGTGGGAAGCGTACATGTCGTGTTGGTCGGGTTTTCCCCTGTAGGGTGTACATCGATTCGAATCACCGTAACTCTCGGATATGGGTAACCGCTTGTTCGTGGCTGCCATCAAGTAGTAATTTACTGGATTAATGTTTATTATTGAATCATGATTATGCTTTACTATAATTACTTGTTTGCAACTCTTGCTTGATTCATTTAAATGGCAATTGTTAGTTATAATGATTTCATTATAGCTGGTTCAAGAAAGTAAGAAATGGTAGTAACTTGATTAGAGCTAAAACTTGAAAGTAAGGACTCACCCGTAGCGTAGGTTTGGCTTACTAATAGTGCTCTCCCTTTAAGCCTTGCTTATTAGGAGTCAGCTGTTTATGGTCACGTTGACGGGTCAGTCTTGCTGAGCTTTAGTTGCTCAGACTTTGCCTTGATGTTATTTTGCAGGTGTGTCTTTCTCTCCCTATCGGCGTGAGCCGTTTTTGAGGTCGACATCTCTAGGGCAAGGTGTCATTCTCGATCGACGAGTGTTTCGCTTCCGCAAAATATTTTTATTCTCTATTTTCTGCTTAAAACTCTGTAATCGAATTCAAAACTCCAAATTTGTAATAAAATTTAACTTTCAGAGTATTTCATATGTTTAAATCGTGTATGTGATGTATTATGCATCATTACTTTGGTGATGACACCCCGTAATGATTCTGGTTATAACTGACCATCCTTGCTTAATGGTGGGATGTCACACTTATTCACTTCATGTCATATCTTAGCTCATGGCCACTTGCTTGTTATCTCTTATTGGTCTCTTTGTGAGGATTAACTCTTGTTTTTGCAAATCTTGGCATAATATTTAGTATAGTTGCTTAAATACATGCTTGTATACCTTGTGAAGCACCCTAATTTTGATCTCATGCATAGAATCTCATTCTTCTCTTGGATTATGTTTGATTAGTTTATTGCCAAAGGGGGAGAGATTGTGCACAAAGTTGGTTGAACTCTTGCTAATAGGGTGGTTGAGAGAAGAAACATGATAATGCTTATCTAAGACAGAGAGCTTGCATTGAGAGTGTTATGGGGAGTTTATTTCAAGGGGGGTTTTGAGTTTCTGAGCTTTTCTCAGCCCTTTTTTGCCTTTTGCTTGGTTTGCCACTTTGCGTGCCATTCACTGGCTTTGTGGCTTTTCCTTCTTCTAGATGACCTTCTTGAGCTTTTATTTGTTTTTGATCTTCTAGTTGTGCTCCTTGTATCTTGGATTCAAAATTCAATCTTTGTTCTTTTGTGTTGTCAATGTACTCATCAATGGGGAGATTGAGAAACCAAGTGATCAGCTCCTTGGTTTAATAGTGATGAGTAATTGACTTGCTTTGGTTTGAATTCGAATCCGGGAAACTTCGGTGGTTCTAGCATTATCCTATTATCTTGGTTGGAGAATCATGTTTGCTTGTATCGTGGTGTGTAGGTGACAGGTGCGGCATGACAGACAGTGACGAGGATCGTGGTAGAAGTAGGAGACCTGGTATAGAGGACCGGGGATGGTCAAGCACCGGTCGGGTACTCGATGGCCATACAATAGAGAGGTCAGAAGACGCTGTGTGCGGTCTGCACCGTGCACAAGGAGACGAGGAGCGCATGTCTCTTGATTGAGTCTCAAAACCAAGGTCGATGATTTGCTAGTGGTTTGGCCTCAAAGACACTAGGACGGTTTCTCCTGCTTTGGCCTCAAAACCCGTGGCTTTGGGTTTTCTGGTTTGTGCCTCAAAACCAGCAACTACAGTTTGGTGATTTGGGCCTCAAAATCATCGTGACGGTTTCTTGGTTTGAGCCTCAAAACCAAGTGGGCTACGGTTGTCAGTTGTGTCACAAAACCTACGGGAGGATGAAGACGGCGCGGGGCACACGTCGAGATCTAGCGGCTTGCTTCACGTGGAAGCAAGTCGGGCTAGGGTTTTCCAGTCTGGCCTCAAGACTGGTCCACGTGGTATCATCATGGAGGTTGCGTCGAGTTTAAGCTAAAGACGGATAGGTCGATGCGACGGGCTACATTAGACCCATCTATCCCAACTTTCCCATTTTCTATGTATTAGGTCATAGGGGTATTTTAGTCTTTTAGTCTTTTGCTTGAGCCTATAAATAGGACCCTAGAGGGATGGGGCTCCTTGCCACTTCTCCAACTTTTATATGCATTTTCTAGATTAGGTTTAGTGTGCCAAGAACTCTATTTTAGTTTTCCAATAATTAAATGAGGGACAGAGAGCGGTGACCTCTATATTTCGGGTGTAATCTTGTTTGGTTTTCAATGAAAAAATCGATTTGTATATCTTGATTGTTCCCCTCATTTTTCTCTTTCTCCCGATAAGTGTTCTTCCCTAGTTTTGTTTCCAGTCTCGGTCTGACGTCTTCGTTTTCCTTTTCTAGATTTGTGTGCCGGTTCTGAAGTTCTGATCTTCTGTCGCCGCCGCTCTGTTTCTGTTGCCAAGCCTTTTTTGTTTCGAGCTCACTCCGTGCTCATTAGTTCATCGATCACGGTTTATGCGCTAGTCATCATTCAGAGTTTCCCGGTTGTTCTCCCCGCCTGTGTGAGCGCGCGCCACCGGTTTTGCCCTCATGCTCTGATCAGGTCTCGTCGGTTTTTCTTACCGATCATTGGTCTACTGCAAAAATCGCTGAGTCGATGCCTTGTGAGCAAGAGTCCACCCATAGATTTCCCGCTCGGGATCTCAGTATGTGCAGCCACGATTTTCTATTCCCGCTCGTGGCAGAGTGCACTGACTCGAGTTTTCCTGCTGTAGGTGAAACTTTGCTCATGGTTTTGGTCTGCGTGAGCTCAGCACGCCCAGGGCGTGGCCAAGGTTTCCTACTCACTGGTCAAGTTCCTCAGCGTGCCAATTTCCGATTTAGTTTCTGCTACCGCCGGTTTCAAGACAGTGTTTTCTGCCTGGTTATTGTTGCTTCTCGTGCAACCAGTCCCGTTCTTGAGTCGCCAGGGTTTTTCTAGTTCTTACTGTGCTCCCATGGAGGCTTTTTGTCACGCACGTGAGGTGTTTAATGAAATGTGTGTGTGGCAGTAAGAAGGCTTTTTATCTGTCTTTTGTTGCCATAATTTTGCTTCTGGTTTTGCTTGCATCAATTCATGATTCCATTGTGATTCTAGCTCTCTAACCCGATTATGAGGACCAATAGCTTATCCATCGCTATATAGTCTTAATCGAGTTGGAAGAGATGCACATTGGGTTAGATCAGTGACATAGGCTGAGTTCCCTCGATGAATTTTAATTGACTCCCATTCACCCCCCCTCTGGTCGTCTTATCCGGTCCTTCAGATTGCATCGGCCCAAAATTGAGAGACAGAAAGTAGAATATACTTAGCTTGTCCACAAGAACGACATTATTCAAGGTGAAATAGTAATTTACCTTGATGATGCCGGTACCGTGCACCTTACCCTTCTTATCATTTCCAAAAGTCACATACTCCTTGTGTGACAGGGGAGTGAGGCTGGAGAATGTTGGATTACTAAGAGGCAACATGTCCAACAACTAAGCGTAGCTGAGATGCGCATACTACGATGGATTTGTGGCCACACAAGAAGAGATCGGATCCAGAATGATGACATACGTGAGAGACCAGGGGTGGCACCAGTTGAGGAGAAGCTCATGCAACATCGCTTGAGATGGTTTGGACATATGCAACGGAGGTCCGCAGAGGCACCAATTCGTAATGGGGTAATAAAAAGAGAGGCAGGGGACGACCAAACTTGACATGGGGGGAGTCCATGAAGAGAGATTTGAAAGATTGGTGTATCACAAAAGAGCTAGCATTAGATAGGAGAGAGTGGAAGCTAGCAATTCATGTGCCAGAGCCATGATTTTCGGTTCCTTCCTTTTATTGACTTTTATCAAGTATTTTTCCCTGCCACTTTTTCGCTTTTTTGACTTAGCGTTTTATTATCTTTTCTCCTTTTTTGATTGGGGTTTTTATCGTCCTTTGTTTTCTCCTTCTTTTTCACGCTTGTTTTGTACATTTTTTGGCTCATGTGGTTTCATCGCTAGCCTACCCCAACTTGCTTGTGAATAAAAGGCTTGGTTGTTGTTGTGGTTTCATCTCTAGTCTACCCTAACTTACTTGGGAATAAAAGGCTTGGTTGTTGTTGTTGTTGATAAATGTATATCTAAAAGCTATTGTATAAACTTCATTTTTTGGGGCATAAATTGTATTAAATTCTCGAAGAATGCAAGAACAATAATCTGATAAAGGATGGAGGCACAAGCTGTCAATAAAATTTGGGAAAAAATTCTCGAACATGCAGGAGAGTTACGTATCATTTTATTAGTAGAAGGATAATCAAATTTGGGAATAACTGGAATCACGGAAGAAACTTACACTTTATAATTCTCAGTTGGATATAGAAGACCCAAAAAAGTCTCGTTCAATGTTGGTGCACTCCTTTTAGGATTGTTTACTGTCAATAGAGTGATTGTAGAGAAAAAATATATACTAGACCAACTGAGTGAATAAAGAGAAAAGCAATAAAAAATTTACTGTCAACAGAGTGAATGTAGAGAGAAAAAAAATACTACTTAGATCAAGTGACACGAGAATAGCAGTCAAATGGTTAATGGCTGTATTCCAAACTATATGCCAAAGGACCACACAAGAATTATCTGATGAGTCGGTGGCAACATTGGCATACGTCGGTGACAATCACCTATACCAATATACCTACACGCATGTCCATGTCCTTGCAAAACAGGTCCGCAAAATGTAGCCGCCAGTTTTTGCTTTTGTATAGCACATGATTTCAGCATGCTCCTGCAGCCCAGCCTAGGCTGCATCAGCTGCCTAGTCTTACCATTCCTTAAATAATTACAGAATTGGTTTTTGGTAGAGTTCGGGGTGACTACACGAAATTGTACCCAAAATATTGGGTCGGGTAATTCAGGTTTTTTGAATTTTGGATTTTCAGGATCACTACACAAAATTGTACCCAAAATTAGCACTACCTGACATTTTGGGTTTGGGTTTACCCATATTACCCAAAAATCACCTGGCCAGTGTAACTACTAGAGTCAATAAATGGGTCAGGCGGCACTTGCCTGGGCGGCAAACTGTTGGGGTGGCAAGGGTCCAACCAACGGGTTGTTGGCTGGTGGCGAGGGCCAAGCCGTGACGGGTGGTGGCGAGAGTTGGGGGGGCATTGAGTTCCACTCCAGAAGAGAGGGAGTGAGGGGCAGAGGTTGGGCACTCGGTGTGTTTGTGGGTAGTTAAGTGGGTTGTCAACGTGCGTCGGGATTATTTCAGGTAATTTGGGTACTGCTGCCTCAAACTCGAAATAAGTTTGGGTTTTGACATTTGGTACACAATAATTGTATTTGGGTTTTGGTCTTCGAGTTTTTCGGGTTCAGTCTTGTGTTTTTTCGCCCGGAGAGGGTTCCAATGTCTTATTAGCTCATTCTGTTCTATGATTCCAATTCCACACCAGAGGATCAGATGACACGAGAATAGTGCGCAAAAGATTGATGGTTGTAGTCTACACTAATATGCCAAACAAAATGGTTGTATTAGTGTAACACCCCATATCTCTAAACTACATGATTATGTTAATCACATGTTTATGAGACTCTAAGTGTTGATCAAATTTCAAGTCTAGAATCAAATTCGAAGTTTTCAAATTCTGGATTAGTGTGGACCATTAGGCTCGGTTGTCGATTTTTCATAATTAATCTAGACCGAGTTAGTCTCCACATCCAAAAGAGAATTTGTTCCTGATGTCATGATCTACAAGTTTGCAAATTTGCATAAATTTTGGAGCTGGGAAGACAATTGTTTCAAGTGACCAAAGATGGCTACATAACCCAGATTTCAGACAGCAAGATTTGCTGAAAATCACTTATCAGTTAGCCACATTGTGAGTTCTATAACTTCTTCAATTGTGGGAATTATCTTGTGCATGTCAACATGGTCGTAGTGCAAAGTTCATAGAGCACCATGGAGCACACCATGTCCACATTGGAGCTCTGGTGAAGTTTCTATAGCTGTTGCAACTAGGCTAATTGACCACAATTCAGTCCAACTATTTTTGACTCGGAATTTTTGGAATAATTCAAAATTCGTGGAGAATCTGAGGAAGTTGTAATTACAAAAGTTGTCCCAAATTACATCTTCTATCTCCATGAAAATTTTCATTATTTTCCTCGCTTTCTATCTATTTTTTCGTGGGATAAATTGTTTTCAGGTTTTATTTTGAATCTAGAAAACACTAAAATGTGGAGCCCACCTGTCATAGGCCCTGTCGCCAGGCGTCGCGTGCTCATTGGCCGAGCGGGGCGGCACTCCCTTGTTGCAGCACGGGCGGGTATAATACACCCGTGTCGGAAGCGGAAGCCGCCGCCGCACTGTCCGAACGTGTCACGGGTGAGGAGCTCGCTGCGCTGCCGGCCGCCGTCTCACATGGCGCTGCTCCACCGTGCAGGTCCTGCCACACCGCGTCGGCCGCCATTCCTCCCCACCGGCCGGAGCGGCCTTCCCCGAGAGCTCACCCTGCCTGCTCTTCGCTTAGCCGAGCCGCCGTCATGCCTCCAAACCGAGCTCCTCGCCAGAGTCCACCGAGTCGTGCCGCTACTCCTCTCTACCGGCCGTCAACCCCCACCGGCATCGACCCCACCTCGAGCTACCGGTCGCCCCGCTCGAAATCCTACGCGCAGCTCGCCGCCACCACACCGAACATTGTCTGCGCCGTCGACGAGCAGTCCGCGCCGCTCCCCCATACGCCGGTCACCGGCAGTCGCCGCCCGCCAGCACCGGTCGCCAGGCATCGGTCTGAAGCCACC
>VSTD030004791.1:0-10096 GCA_008808055.3 Sporobolus alterniflorus
CGGGGTTGGGATTCGCAAAGAACAGATCCCGCGGAAGGAGCAGACAAAGAGAACCCGTGGAGGCGAAGTAAGCTATGGTTCCGGTCGATCTTACCGACAAAATCGCTCCGCGCCGGCCGGCGACGACGGATCTCCAAGCCGAGTCGCGCAAGGCTGGCCGGGCAGGAGAGGTGAGGACGGCGGCGGATGGGGGAGGTGAGGGTCCAGCTGCAGCCGCTTGTTCTGGTTGGGGACTGGGCTTGCAAGTGGCCCATAGGCCATGATGCTTCGCGTTGGGCTAACGGGCTGTGCTATTTCAGTGGTCCATTTTGACAGTGTAATTTTTTTATTTTGACCTATTTGAAAAACAATTTTCACAAATACATGTTCGAAAAAAACGTTTTCTAAATCTGGATCTAGCAAAGTGCGTTAGGTGGGCTAGAGGATGCCTCCATGATTGACGCCCTTGTTGTACATGTGGATCAAATCTTACCACGGTGGAATGAAGGGCGTCAATGAGGCTGGTACTCTTCATATGTACAAGGGCGTCAACATAGCCGACGTCCTTCCTTCCATACCCCTTTATAGTTCTTCCTTCTTCTTCCCCTCTCTCTCATTCTTTCTTCTTCTCCAACACAGGGCTCTCTCTTCCAAAATTTTGCCCCTCCCTCAATTTCACCCTCTGACGCCCCCTCAGCCTCATATCTCTCTATGAATCAATTTTTCAAGGTATCATCCCCCATCCTCTACTTTTTATTTGGGAATGCACCATAGATTTGGCTCTAGTTTTGAATAAAATCCCTCACCTAGGATTGAAGTTTTTTTTTGAAATGTGCATTTTTGATTGGTGATTAGGAGCATATGACGCTATTATGTAATGTATATTTATTATGACTCATTGTCTCAAAATTTAGGTTAAGTTTGTCATCAATTTCATTTTGAGACTTTGAGATTTCGCACTTAGGGTTTAAGATCATATGAGACATGTAGCTTACGAATTTAGGTAATGCTAATTATTTTTTACTCATGTAGCTTAGAAAATTTGTATCATATGCAACATTGGTTTACTCTTATTACTCATAATTCTGGGTTATTTAGTTATTCACTTATTTTTTTATCTTATTTATAGGTAGTAGAAAGTACAATGACCTGGTATGTTGTGTTTCATGATCGGAAGCCTGAAGTGTATGACTCATATGGAGTTTGCAGTGAGTATGTTTTAGGTTTTAGTGGTGCTGCCTACCGTAGTTACTTCACAAGGTTGGAGGCTGAGGAAGCTTATGATGCTTTTCTTAAACAACAGAACAAAGATCGGAAGCCAGAACATGTTGTAAAACTGTGGTCTTGGAAAGATTGAGTGATATTAGTTTAGTTTGTAGTTATTGTTGTTTTATGGTACCAAATCATGTGCCTTGTATGTTTAAGTCGATAGAATTATGGACCAATTTTGAGACCTAAATGTTTTAGGTTCTGTAATTATATATTTAAACATGATGGTATTGAACTATGTGTTTCTAATTATGTAACTATATGTGTTTGATTGTCGATGTATTTAATTTGTACGGCATTGTTAACATAGTTATATGTGTGATGATTATGGTGATTGGTACTTAATGTGTCTGGGTTATTTATGTCATTGAAAAATCTATTGTGACATGTCATTGAAAAAGCTATGTTGATAGGTGACGGAAAACTGAAAAGGCTACTCTGACATATCACTGAAAAGTCTACTCTAACGTGTCACTGAAAAGGTGACTCTGATGTGTCACTAAAAAGGCTATGATGACGGGTGATGGGTCACTAAAAAGGCTACTCTGACGTGTCATTGAAAATGCTACTCTGACATGTCACTAAAAAGGTTACGATGACGAGTGACGGGTCACTGAAAAGGCTACTCTGGCGTGTCACTAAAAATACTACTCTGACGTGTCACTAAAAGGGTTACGATGACGGGTGATAGGTCACTAAAAAGGCTACTCTGATATATCACTGTAAAGGCTACTCTGACGTGTCAGTGAAAAGGCTACTCTAATGTGTCACTGAAAAGGTTACGATGATGGGTGACATGTCATTGAAAAAGATACTCTGTCGTGTCATTGAAAATGCCATGATGATACGTAACAGGTGACTGAAAAGACCATGATGTTGATGGAGGATCATTATGATCATGCTTTTACTCAATTATGGATGAGTTTATTACACAATGATGGAGACTACAAAAGCACATCATGAGGGTAAGAAACAAGAAGCATACACACACATAGTTCACACACAATGGCTAGCTAAGAATCGAAGCCTTGAACACCTAGGTGGGTGAGACAAAAATGAAAGTGCATCTAGGCCCCTGTGTGGGTTTTGGAGGATTGATCACCAATAATTAGAGATCTAACCTTATGTTGAGAGTTTTGTAATGAACGACATTCCAAAAGGCAATACGAATGATGAAATAAAATTCTATATGGGCAACAATGAAGAAAAGGGAAAAGTCACGAAGATTTCTTAGAATTGAGGATTGTATATTTTATTTGAGTCATAGGAACTCCATACTATCAAGGGAAATATATTGGGTGAGTTGGTGAAGTGTAAAACATCAAAATCTATCTTACCATCAAAATCTCCTATCAGGCCGGACATATACGACTCCTAGGCTAGATTCTAGAGGCTCTGGACGGACATGTCCGGCCCCTTGGCCAGACATGTTCGACCTCTCGGCCTTATCTGGCTCCTTATCCGGGTTCCAGAGACCAAATTCGGACATGTCTGGCCCCCAACCCAGACATGTCCGGCCTCTCAGCCTTATCTGATTCCTTATCCAGGTTTCAGAGACCTAGCCCGGACATGTCTGACCTCTCCGCCTTATATCAGGTTACCCCAGCCTTATTCGGCTTCTTAGCCGGATTCCAGAGATGGTGGCCGGACATGTTCGACCCCCGACACAGACATGTCCGGGTTTCTGACACCCCAATGGCTAGATTCCCTTGGGGGGCTATAAAAGACCCCCACGCCTCTCTAGCAGGGTTGGTTACTCAGTTCAACTTGCAAACACTTTGAGACACTCTCTTGAGCTCCCAACATTTCTCCTCCAAGATTAATTCAAATCTAAGCTTCCTAGGAGAGATTTGAGCTTCACTCTTGAGTGATCCACTTGATCTTCAAATCAAGCACTTCACCGACGATCTCTGTGTGTTCGTTACTCTTTAGGATTCGTTCTCCTAGATGGACTAGGTCATCCAAGAGTCAGCAAGGTTGTTGTGGACTTCGAAAAGCTTGTAATGTCCTCTCTTTTGTGGGAATTTGATAGTAGAAACCGAACTAGATCTTGGTGATCGTTCAGAGTGGATTAAGATTGAAAGAGATTGTGCTTTATCCGAAATCATCTCCAGTGGTCAAGCAGTGGTATGTTGATATTGAGTACATGAGAAACAAGAAGGACATGCACTTCAACAGGGTACTTGAAGCTTGTGACTTACATGGCATCACTGATCTGCTCTAGTTTAGGTACAACTGGAATCAAGAAATCATCTCTGAGTTCTACTCCACTCTCTTCTATGACAAGAAAGAGAGGATCTTTATGTGGATGACAAATGGCAGAAGGTTCCATGTGAGGCTAGCTCAGTTTGCTCAGATTATTGGGTTGCCTTTTCAGCTAGACATCCCCAAGAAGCTTCACTCTGGACGGGTCATGATGCGTAGGGAGATGACTCTCATGTATGTCCAGGACGGTCGTTTCTAGCCTCCCAAGGTTGAGTGGCTGGTTCCTCACTTTCTTGTGCTACATTGGATGATGAGGAGGACCCTGGCATCGAGGATTGGCTATTCAGAGGTCATTCCTGCTTATGAGAGGAACTTGCTGGATGCTCTCATGAAGCCAGTGTGCTTTGATATTTTTGAGTACATTGTGGATGAGATATGAAACATAGACATCAACCCTCTCAGATCCTGTGGCTTTGCTCCATACATTCAGCTTATGATTGAGTCTATGGCGCAGGAGAAGTTCTATAAGGATGTGAGTCATGACTCTCTTCGCCCTACAGTGCCCAAGGATCCAAGGACTTCTCGTGCTGGCTCCTCAGCTGCTCCTGCTGCTGCTCCTTCTCACACAACCCATAGTGGTGGTGCCCCCTCCGCTCCTGCTACCAACTCCGGCATCTTGAAGATGCTCTGGGTATCTTTGCCACATGCCGGCACACTGATCAGTGTCTGGATGTGATGGATCAGCGCCTTCAGATTGTGCGGCGCAACCAGGAGATTATTCACAACCAGCGGGATGAGCCGCTCCAGGAGTTCCCCGACGTCCTTGTCTTCCGCCCGTCCCTGACCCCTATGGCTCACTGACTCCTGGCGAGTTGGCTGCTTTCGGCATTGGCCATGTTCGTGCTTCTTCGGACGACGATGATGAGACGCAGGCCGACGACGATGAGGAGACGGAGGACGATGAGTAGCCATCTTCACTTCATAGCTCTTTTTCCCTTTTGGTGTCTTGATGACAAAGGGGGAGAAGATAGTTATCTCTATTAGTGTTTTTTATTCTAGTGTGGCTTGTAATATGGACAAGAATTTACTTAATGCATGACTTATAAAACTCATTATACTTATTTGATATCTATCTATGATTTGGATGATTATTCTTGTCTATCTATTTATGTAGTATATTTATGAAATTGAATGTGTGATTGTGCCTTTGTATCTATGTTAGATTAATGTAATCTTGTGCATATTCACTATTTGCTATACTATCTTGTTACAAAATTACACCCATTCTTTTAGGCATCCCACGTTTTGCAAAATTGTACAATTGAGCTCATCAGGACCTAGACGCATCGTCTTGACTCCCAATCTACTTTTTCGTTGCATGAAGTTTCTGTTGATCAAACAATTCTGGCCCCTGTGTCAGACATATCCAGCCTAGATCGGACATATCTGACCTGAGGCCGGACATATCTGGCCTTGCAGTTTTAACTGTTTAAATTAAATGATTTTCAGGTTTGATTGCCTATTCACCCCTCCCCCCCCCTCTAGGCAACTTTCAAAGAGGTTGAATGAGCTCCAGGCATCCTGGGCCGGTAATGTACAGAGAGTCTGGGACTTCTTGGGCCAGAACGAGGCCGCCCTGGTGCCCCTCGACTTCAATCCTCTCCGCTCTGGGCTCCCGGCACTAGAGGTCGGTATTGTGCTTCCGCTCCTTGACTCTGCTGGAGTCAAGATGTCCCAGCTGGAGGAGGTCAGCGGTGGCCGACTAGAGGAGGAGGGCTATGTTCTGATGAAAGTCATGGTGGAGAATGTATTGATGTGCTTCCGGAGCTGAGACCGCCCAGGTCTCCCTAGAGCCGATGGTGCAAGGGCCTGTCAAGGAGACTGAGGATGGAGCCCGGGCCGGTGTCCATAACACCGCGAGGCTTGTTGCCACACGGTTTGAGCGTTAGCCTGAAGACGCGTAGACCTCCCCGCATTTGTTTGCAGCCGCCTAGGCTTTTATCACTTGTAAATAGACTCTATTTTTCTGTTACTGAATGGTGTTTTCTTCGCAATTGCTTTCTCCGAGTCCTTAGCATCGCAAGGACTTTGAAAAAAATGACTACGCAGAAATGTCTTGCTAGTAGCACACACCGTAGCAATAGTGTCTACCACAGTGGCCCTGTAGGAGGTGTTGCCCGAAAGATGCTTGCAACGGCTACCACTTGTTGCAAGATGTCGATGGGCCCCCTGGGGGTGCTGCCAGCGGTTCCGGCAGCGACCGCCACCATACTTGAAGAAGACATCGATGGTGAGTCCCCTAGGGGTGCTGTCGACACGTCCGGCAGCGGCCACCACCGTACTTAAAGAAAACATTGATGACGGGCCCCCTAGGGGGTGCTGTCGGTGGGTCCAGCAGTGGCCACCACTGTACTTGAACAAGACGTCGATGGCAGCCCCCCTGGGGGGTGCTGCCGGTGGGTCCGGTAGTGGCCACCACCATACTTGAAGAAGACATCGATGGTGGGCCCCCTGGGGGTCCTGCTGGCGGGTCTAGCAGCGGCCACCACCATTCTTGAAGAAGATACCGATGACGGGCCCCTAGGGGGTGCTGTCGGTGGGTCCAGCAGTGGCCACCACTGTACTTGAACAAGACGTCGATGGCAGCCCCCCTGGGGGGTGCTGCCGGTGGGTCCGGTAGTGGCCACCACCATACTTGAAGAAGACATCGATGGTGGGCCCCCTGGGGGTCCTGCTGGCGGGTCTAGCAGCGGCCACCACCATTCTTGAAGAAGATACCGATGACGGGCCCCTAGGGGGTGCTGCCAGCGGGTCTGACAGCAGCCACCACCGTACTTGAAGAAGATGTCAATGGTGGGCTCCCTAGGGGGTGCTATCAGTGGGTCCGATAGCGGCCATCGCCGTTGTTGGAGAAGATGTCGATGGTGGCACCTGGCCCCCTTTAGGGCTCCCGATTCCATCTTTTGTCTAAACGTGTATTGATTCCTGCAAGTGATATCACAAATAGCAGTAATTTCCCATGTGGGGTTCCAATCTCGGGTTCCTGACCCTGTTATGACTAACGGTCCTTAGTCGTATTACGAGGCATGGGTAATTCGGTGCAACATTTTCTGGTGTATGATGAGACCCTTGGTCAGGGGTGCCCTTTGTCTGGGGCCCAGGTAGTTAGCCAATAGCCTTAGGGAGGTAAAGCACACACACTTAGGGTACTCAGGACCCCCCCCTCAGCATTAGTTGTTCCCAAGGGCGACCATTTCGGGGCACTGGATCCTAACCAAGAGAGAGATCTCGGGCCCTAGGCAGAGTGCAGGTACCTCAAGCAAGCCCGTCCTCGACAGGATTGCACAACTGGACCCGAGAATAGAGCAGGGAAAATAGAACCAATAATATGGGGGGGGGTAAATAGACAGAAGAAAACATAAAACTGAAGTACAATTTTATGAAAGATATTGCGTATAGAGCGAGACAGGAAATTCCCATAAAATAATTTTACATAAGAGAAGGTAAGCTAGATAGGAAGTTAGCGACCCGCTCCGGGTGACAAGGGGAGCAGGTCCCACTGGAGCTTAGCTGTTCCAGACACTGCTTCTAAACTCTATGACCACATACACGGAAAGAGGCAGTCTCGTCACTGCACTAAGGATAAAACTTACGGAGATGTTCTATGTTCTAGGGGTTCAGAGTGAGGAGCAGGACCCCCACACCGTCCCCCTGCTTTCACGAGGAGACGTCGAAGAAGAGAGTCCAGTGAGGCCTGGTGAAGACCGGAGCTCTGGGTTTTGGCTCACCGTCGTCTGGGCCCTCTGGATGTCACAGTGGCGGCGTCTAGTCCGCCATAAAATCAGTGAGCACCTGGCTCTTGACCGCATGGCGCGGTATGAAATCCAACTCGAACTCTGCCAACTCTGCTACCCATTTAGCGATGTTAACAGTTGCATTAGGGTTATGAAGCATGAGCCTCAGTGGATATGACGATACCACCGAGATCTTGTGAGCTTGGAAGTAGTGACGCAGCTTCCTGGATGTAATGAGGACCGCATAAAACAGCTCATGCACCTCTAGGTAGCTTGTCTTGACGTCATTGAGGACTTCACTGATGTAGTATATAGTTCGTTGGACGGTCCGAGCCCACCCATGGGGGTCTGATGCGTCTACCTCAATGGGCTCAGGCTCTAGGAGCTCATGACCCCCAGAGTCCGAGAGGGTCCCCGGGAGCTACAAGCGCCTCCATTGAGTGCGCAAGACCAAAGGGTAAAACCCTATCTTATTATCTTGATAACATCGACGTTCACTCTGGAGGAGCCGGGCTCCACCGCAGCATGGGATGAGGTGGAGGAGTACCCGAGGGACCCCGACGCGTCGTTGTTGACGATGTTGTGCCGGGACACCGCTAGTGATGATCGTCCACGAGTTATTCGAGGGCGGGCTGACACATAAGAGCTCCTAGACGAAGAAAGACTAAGAAAGAATAGTAGAGAGAGAAAGGGGATTGAGAGAAGAGATGACATCTACATGTGATTTGATGGGCTTATGCACCCAGGAAAAGTTAATCAACTTTTTGGGCTTTGTGCCTCTAGGCCCAACACGAATTTCCTCACAGGCCTCTTGATCTTTCCCAACAGAATTTTCTTGATGGGCCATAGCTGATTTCAGTGCTAAAAGTATTGTTGGGCCAGGCTGAAAATCTTTGGTAGGCTGTTCCGGGGATCACCCACAGGTGCAAAACAAAACCTGCCCTGCTGACCTAGTTTAGGTTGGGTATGAGTGTCATCCACAGATGAAAGATTAGTCCCGCACCTGGTCTCATCGGGCCGGGTATCTGAACTCAAACCTGAATTGTCATCCCTATTCAGCTGCAACTAAATCAGCTTAGAACTTGAGACATGGTGTCATGAATGGCGTAGAATGTTTCATCTCGCAAGTGGACGGTGGCCAACGTCATCGGCACGTAATTTTGCAATCCACGGCACATTGTTTACGACCCGCACTGTAGTGGAGGAAAAATTGCTGTGCAGTAGTGCAGATCGAAACAGGAACTGACCTGTCGTCAATGAACCGTGACCATGATCGTGCAGTGGCATGTGTCTAGCCAGAAAATAATTACTGTATTCATGATGGTATTCAATTTCAGATAAGATCAGCATAAAGATCCTGAGCCTGCATGATACTACGCACGTTTAGGAATGGAAATTTCCAGTGCAGCAATACACCTCACAGAGGTATCTATTTGCTGGATGCCAGTGACTATCCGCTTCAGTAGTACTCTGGGACAGTAATTGACCATCCCTCGTGCTATTGATCTTGCAGTGGCATTTATCTTGTTTATTACACGCCTCAGTTCAGGATTAAAATCCTGTTGAGGACAGAATATCAATCTCTGTCTGCCGAAACCAGATTCCCGTAATCCCGTCACATCAATTTTCGCCAACCGGTTGTGTCTTGTCCTGAGAATATCGTGGTGTGATGTTGGGAATAACGACCTTCTAAGGTCGACAGGGAAAAGGACGTGACAGTCACAAGTACAGAGAGCAAACCATGTCAGGTCCTCTGCAGTTGCTACTGTAGCAAATAATCCAAGTGTTCGACTTTGATTGTGCAGCTCAGATTCACTTTAAAAAGCGCTGTAGTTTCGAAAGTACTGCAGCTACAGTACCCGAGGACACTGTAGCAATTCATGGTAATGGAAAGGAATGGAGAGAATGCAGAATAAAGCTATATGATTCAATTGAAAAGGGCATGTATACGATGCTTGAGAGTTTAGTTCAGACAGCTCAGCACGTGAAATTATATTGTCTTCATATGTAAAACATAGAGAATGATAGTTATACTGATGCAGTTATATCATGAGATGGATTCAGCAAAACCCAAAGGAGGCACAACTCAGAGCATTGGGAAATGGGGGCAAAAGGTGATTATATTTTTAGACAGACACAGTAGTTCACATTTTCTTTGAACGCATTTTTGACATCGTGTTTGAATTTATTTCTCAAACCATCAGCTTACAATAAAAACCGATTAAAAACGATACAGGCAGGCAGCTGTCTACAGCACAATGCGATGAACATAGATCATTCCAGAACTTATATACAATTCATAATACATGCATTGATGATAATTGTATAAATGAAATCATGATTCATGAATACATTTTATTCACTTCAACAATATTAAGAAAGATACAGAGGTTAGTGGGGGCAAGAAGATTGAATCTCAAGGCACCAGGACCATAATCCAGCTCAAAGGGCGCCTAGAAAATGCAAAACCGAGCAAGCAAAGCAATTCAGCGTTCTATTTTCAAGAAACATTAGGTCAGTCATCTAATACAACAACAACCGAATGGAAATGGCATTTGCTTTCATCTCCATGCTTCAATCCGCTCAACCTTATAGTTTATCCGGCTTACGATGCTCGTACCTCTTGATTTCTCAGCTGCAGGAGTTGCACGTGTTCCAGACTGACCTTTGCCTTTTCTAGTTCTTCTACTATTTGGGCTTCTGCTCTGTTGATCATTAACCCTGAACTTCAGTTTGTTCTAGTCGTCAGTAAGAGTCAGTCGTGTCTAGTGTCCTAGGATTCCATTTGTGTCTGTCAGCACGCAGGAATCAGCGTGTGCAAGTCCTAGTCATCAGGGTAGTTAGTTTAC
>VSTD030004792.1:0-10096 GCA_008808055.3 Sporobolus alterniflorus
TTCCAAACCGGTCACCCAAATCCTACCACCATGTTGCTACAAAAAGATTATCCATCTTCCCTCATGTGCAATAGTTCGTTTAAGCAAAATTAGACCAAAGACAAACACAAATTCCCAAAGCAATGCCAAGCATGACCTACCCAGAGACTCATCCCATAACTAGGTCATCAAGGAATAATAAGGAAGGATAAATGGACACGGGATTCAATTTAAATGCATGCAGCTATCTAAAGTAGAGAGAGAGAATCTAGGATCAACATGGTCAAGGATCACTTGCCTTTATTCCCCACTAGTTGTTGCACAAAGTATTCTTCTTCAAGATCTTGAAGGTTACTGATGATGACCAAATTTGGCAAGGCTGGGAAAACCGAATGTTCCAGTTTTCTATTTCGGATAGTGTGGTTTTGGCAGTTTTAGGTTAAAACCAAGGAAGAAGCTAAGCTTGAAGATTTGAAGATCCAAGGTGTTTTGAGGCATGGAAAGGGAATAACAAATATCAAGGAGCTAAGATGGAAGAAATCTAAGCCAAAAGCCGAAGCTGCAAAAATTGGATGGTCCGGTTTTGGATTCTAGAGGGTCCAGTTTTCTCAAAATAGATAGAGTCCTATTAGGGTTTGAGATTTAGTTTGTTTAGGAAAGATTTGTCTGTGTATGAGTCAAAGAGCTATGTCCTGCTGCCTATATAAACATAGGTCACGGCCGATTGATGTATCCCCAACAATCGAACAAACACAATTTACTTTTATCTTAGTTCTTGCCCTAGTTTTCTACTTTTCCTCCTTTTCATAGATTAGATCTGTTATCCGTCACTTCAACCCCTTGGGTTGCTATGGTTCTTGCCTATCTTCCATCCAGACATCGCTTGGCCAGAGGAGAAGCTCCCTTGTCGAGTGCCGGCGGTGCCCCTGACTGCCCTCAAAATCAACAAAATCGGACCATCCGGTTTGCCAAACTGGACTGTCCAGTTTCTACAGTTTCAACCAGGAGCTTCCAGTTCCTATTTGATTCATGGGGCAACACATTTTGGCGACTCCGCTGGTGAATTGACTACTTCAAGCACGTCAAGCATGAAGGGTGGAAACTCCGACAGCAATGGATCTGACCTCGACAAGGGCAACATCTTCAAACCCACCTTCGACACTTTGATGGAGGAGGGTTGATAGGCATTTGAAGCTTACATTGTTGATCTCAAAGAGCTCTTCCTCACACATTACAAAGTGACGCGGCAAGGGATAGTCATTCGGGATACTACACCGATCGTCTTCCACAAGCCCGAGGTAATACCCAAGGTACGGCCTAACCCATCACCCTCTCGCAATGATATTCAATTTATGATCGATTCTATATTAGAGAGGCAAGCAAAGAGTACCGATGAACTACTGCATAGGTTGATAGAGGAACGGGATAGGAAAAAACCTGATGCTACTAAAGTTAATCCTTCTTCTACTTGCACTGTTAGTTTTACTTAAACCAATCCACACACAAGTGATCCATTGGCGGACGGCACTTCAATGCCTAACCCCTCTGCCCAGCCGGTGAACCACTTTCATAGACGAACCACCATCGAGGGTTCAGCTCCTACTTTTGGGATGCCACAGCAAACCATGGCCAGCATGTTCGGGAAAGGGTACACGCACACCGCACCTAGCTTTTCTATGTCAAACCCTAGTTTGGCCCCATATACTTTTGGGTATAATGGCCTAACATATCCTAACCCTAATGGCAACTACCAAGCCCTATACACCACCATAGCTTACACCAACCCTGTCCCATTACCTGGTGGCTCGCTAGCCTTCTTGCCTAACCATGCTTACCAAAATGCTCCACGTTTCAATGCCTACGGCTAGCTGGAAGTCGGCGGCTTTGGTTATAAAACCCCACCGTAGTTTCCCTTTAGGCCACAGTCGATTGACATGACGGCCGCTCAAGCTATGACCGAGCCTGTGCAGATCCTAATAACCTAACCAACCAATTGGCTATCATCTTGCGTGAGTTCTTCAGCATAGAATCTAAAGGCCGAGGATGTGTTGACCAAAAGTCATACCCTAATTACTATGACTAGCTCCCATACCCTAGAGGCTATAGAGTCCCTGAGTTTTCTAAGTTTAGCGGGGAGGATGGTAAATCCACATTGGAGCATGTCGCCCAATTTATTTTACAATGTGGTAAAGCTAGTGCTAATGATGCATTAAAATTGAAAATATTTCCTTTATCTTTGTCTGGCACTGCTTTTACTTGGTTTACTTCTCTTGCTCCTAATTCTATATTTACTTGGGCTTAATTAGAACAGAAGTTTCATGAATACTTTTATTCTAGCGATATTGAGCTTAGATTGTCACATCTTACTGCCATTAAATAAAAGCATAATGAGCCCATCACTGATTACAATGGGAGGTTTAGAGATACTAGAAATCGGTGTTTTAATTTGAATATCTCTGACAAAGACTTGGCTGATTTGGCTTATTTGGGTTTATCATCACACCTAAGAGAAAAAATAGAGAGTCATGTCTTTTTTGAAGTTAGCCAAGTTTTACAAAAGGCTTTGGACTGTGAAAGCCGAGCTAAAGAGTCTAGAAGTGTTGCTAGGAGCAGTGATAAGGCTAGAATCAATTGTCCCATCAACATGGCCGAATATGGTAGCGAGTCATCAGATGATGATGAAGCTGACATGTGCATAGCCGAGTGGAGTTGGGCCTCAAAATCCAAACCATTCGTATGCTCTAGCTTAAAGTCGACTTCTAAAAGTCGGCAAGACGAGATTCACTTTACTTTCGACGTCACTAAATGTGATAGGATTTTTGATTACTTGTTGCGGAAAAACAAATCAAATTGTTAAGTAATCATGTTATACCATCACCGGAACAACTAAAAAAGCATGCATATTGCAATGTTTTCCATCGACAGATTCAATCAGCCATAAATCAAGAATGGTTGAAGTTTGCGGAGAGTCCCCAAATGAAGCTTGACAAAGATATGTTCCCGGCTAAGATGAACATGGTCGAGCTCAATGGGAAGAAGGTCCTGGTTCGGCCATCTCAGGCTGAGTCGACCAAGGACAAATAGGTTGTCATAGGGAAAGAGAGACAGCCAAGAATGATCAGGCCCAAAAATCTAGAAGTTGGCCGATGGAAGAGGAATGAGAGAAGCAAGCCACGATCTCATCCAAAAGTCACCTTCTACATCCTGAAGGCTAAATACAGAGATGGCAAGGCCAGCATCAGGGGTTGTGAAAACTGGACCATCTAGTTTTCCAAACCGGACCCATCCAGTTTCCCTGGATCAGGCCGGTACTTCTGCAGCAGCAAGCTCGTCCAGCAACCAACCTGGGACACTGCCACGACAAAATTCAGAAGGTCAGGAATGTCGTCAACAGGAGCATCATCAGACGCCTTACTTCTTGATCGGGTCACCAATGCTTGGGCCGTGGGGGCCTCCGTCAATGATGTATCCGCCTTGTGCACCTTGGGTGGGGTGGTACAGTCCACGGACACCGCCGCCAATGCACTTCCACCCGGGATGGTCAGGACCTACTGAGGGTTTTGGCCACGGAGGATACTACATAGGAGATGGTCGTAACGGGAGTGTTGGCACCAACAGGACAGGAAGACTCCAAGATAGGAAAATCGGACAGTCTGAAATGCCAAACTGAACCATCCGATTTCCCCGAAGGCAACCGCAGCCTCTAGTCAGTAGCACGCGTAGCAGGTGCCCAAAGGCGTATATTCTACTAATGGATCAGGGGGCACTCAAGATTAGACAGGGCCGAGGAGAGAGACTTTGGCCGATGTTAAAAAAAACCAACGCGGAGAAAAGTCCAGAGGAAGTGGCAGTAGAGCAGGACAGGGTCTTGAAGGTCTAAGCAAAGACCAAGATAGAGGCTGGGACCAGTGTGTGGTGGCCGCCAAACTGGACAGTCCGGTTTCCTAAACCGGGCCATCCAGTTTCTTTAGCTTCAGGACAGGAGAGGCCTTCGAGTACTACCGCACCCGGGACAGCACCAACACCTGATTGGTGTCCTCCATGACTCACGCCCAACCAGAGGAGGAGGATCCAGTAGATGAGGGAGCAGAAGTTGAGGGAGGAAGCAACCAAGAAGGAAAGAAATGAACACTTCAACACTATTCAGCCTATGTTACCTGCAAAGCAAGAGTGGAGGGTAAAGGCGAAGGCTAGCACCCCTGCACTCATGCCCTCCGACAATGACATGGACCTGCTGGATGACGATGAATCTCCGTTGATCAAAGATGAGTCTCCACCGCCGACCGGCATGGACATCAATATGGTGTTCATGCTACCAGCTGAGTTCAGGGGTGCCAAGGGGGAGGTCGCTTAGATGTGTCTCGGCCCCAAGGAGGCCGTCTTTGAGAAGACTGAGGAGTCGAGCCAACACATGAAGCTGTTATACGTTCGAGGTCATATCAACGGAAGGTCGTTCTCTAGGATGCTCATCGATGGCGGTGCTGCCATCAACTTGATGACGTACTCCATGTTCAAGAAGCTTGGATGGGAAGATGACAAGCTCGTGAAGGCCAACCTGACGCTTAACGGTGTGGTGGGCAACTAGATGGAGGCTAGAGGCGTCATCTCTATGGAGCTCACCATAGGGAGCAAGTCTCTTGCTACTGCATTCTTCGTCATCGAGGTGCAAGGTAACTATAGTATTATTCTTGGCCGTGATTGGATTCATGCCAATCATTGTGTTCCCTCTACTTTGCACCAATTCTTGATTCAATGGATCAACAATGAGATCGAGGTAGTTCACGCAGATGCGTTGGCTTACATTGCTCTAGCCAATGCAACGGCCAATTGGCAATATGGGAACACCCAGTGCCTATCGGGAAAGGATCTTACCAGCTATGATTTTGCTAGCATCTCCAAAGATGGATTTGTGTCCGTGTCTGTGCAGCCGGCTTCTGAAACTCGGCTCAGAGATGTAGTTTTCTAATAGGTATGCTAAAGAATGTCAAATGGTTATGGCCTCACATGGAACAATATCGATCTATTACGAACGATATGGGTGAGGCCATAGGAAAGATAGGTTCAGAGTACACAAGGAACCTCACTCCCAAGGGTGTTGAATGGAAAGTACTTGAAAAGATACTATCCTAGTGTTTGGCAAGCGCTTCAGTTAGAAACGGCCGATAACGAGATTATCGCCCTTAGCACAAAAAAATGGCCGACAAAACATCGTCCTCAAGTCAAATTTGGTCTAAAAATGCCTTTTAATATGCAAGCTCAACTAAAAGACAGGGGGCATATGTTGATGACCAAATTTGGCAAGGTTGAGAAAACCGGATGTTCCAATTTTCTATTCCGGATAGTCTGGTTTTGGTAGTTTCAGCTTAAAACCAAGGAAGGAGCTAAGCTCAAAGATTTGAAGATTTAAGGTGTTTTGAGACATGGAAAAGGATTAAGAAATATCAAGGAGCCAAGATGAAAGAAATCCAAGTCAAAAGCCGAAGCCGCAAAAACTGGATGGTCCGGTTTTGGATTCCGAAGGGTTCAATTTTCTCAGAATAAATAGAGTCTAATTAGGGTTTGAGATTTAGTTTGTTTAGGAAAGATTTGCCCATGTACGAGTCAAAGAGCTATGTCCTGCTACCTATATAAATATAGGTCACGGCCGATTGATGTATCCCCAACAATCAAACAAACATAATTTACTTTTATCTTAGTTTTTACCCAAGATTTCTACTTTTCCTTCTTTTCATAGATTAGATCTAGTATCCACCACTTCAACCCCTTGGGTTATCGTGGTTCTTGTCTATCTTCCATCCAGACATCGCTTGGCCAAAGCAGAAGCTCCCTCGTTGAGTGCCGGTGGCGCCCCTGACTGCCGTTGGAATCGACAAAATCAGACCATCTAGTTTGTCAAACCGGACAGTCCAGTTTCTACAGTTTCAGCTAGGAGCTTTCGGTTCCTGTCCGATTTGTGTGGCAACATATACCAAAGTTTGCAACGTCTAATTAATAACAACCAGAAATAAACAAAACAAAGAATAAATAAAACAGTATATCAAACAGTACCTAAATACTAAACAAACAATACCAAAATATTCTACTCATCGCTACAAACGCGTGAGCACAAGAATCACTTGAATTGGAGCTATGGTTTAAAAGTCATGAAGGTTTGAATTTAATAAATTAAAAAGATAATTAAAATAATCAAGAATAATTAAGGCAGGGACCTAATTGTATTTATAAAAAGTTAATTAGGGACCTAAATGTAAAATTACATGGATTAAAATATAATTTTCAAAAAGTTCAGGCTGTAAAATGTAAAATTCTGGTGCCCTCGGATTTTTTGAAATTTATGGAATTATTTTCCTAAAGAAAAACCCGTGGAATATGTGCATGGTTTCATGGACCGGGTCCACGGCGCTCGGTCCACCAGTCTATGAAGATCATTAAGTGAGCACCATTCAATCACAGATATGCGGCTGAGATTAAGCCACACGGACCATTTTCCTACGATCTGATCTCAAGCGCACATCAAGACACAGATGGTCAAAGCAGTTTCTTCTACGTTCATCAATGCCAAGGAAATAGAGCCCGGGAGCGGCTCCATGGCCGATGGCAAGGAGGGCTAGAACTCACTCTATACTCCACCAAACGCTAAACGGTTTCATCCTACGTGATCTAGGTGACGAGAGGAATCTGTTTTGCATACTTACGGTGGCAGAAACCAACCGTGGAAGGCTGGTGATGGCGACGTGGTTCAGCCGACCTTTGGCGACAGTGAGTGGCTCCTCCGATGATCCTCCTGTGACAAGAACATGCTAAATAGGCTCCTAATGTTCCCCTCCTACTCCTCTATGCTTCAATTTCTTCGAAGAGGCGATGAATTGACCCCGCATGATGATTTGATCGAGGTCTAGGGTTTGTAGTTTGCGGATAGAAATTTGTCAAAACTAGGATGCTATTTATAGGGCTTCTTGAGCCAAATCGTAGCCGGGGAGGACTTCTAACTATCTTATCTCTAAGCAGAAACCAACTCATGATCTATAGCATTTGAATCGAAAGGGGCTAAGAGTTATTCATGAAGAACACGAACACAGTGAAGCCAGGTCGGCTGGTCGGGTTAGCGTTACCGAGTTTAGCCGTGTTGGGTGCCGGGTTAGCTATCCGGTTAGCACAGTTGGGCCATGAGCAGGGAAGGTGGGCCGTGAGGCAGGCCGGTGTGGGCTGCGGCTAGGGATTTGGCCTAAGAGGTTGTTGGGGATATAATCTTTTTTCCAAATCTTTTTATAAATAGCAACCTAATTTGAATTCAATTCAAATTCGAATTTCAAATGATTGTAGTCGCAAAATAAAATCTAATAGCACACATTAATACAAAGTAATATTATGCATTGGCATGATATGCAACAAACAATTATATACTTTCTAAATTAATTTAATAATTTAGAAAATAATTCTTTGCCTAAATAAAATTAAATTCTCTTCAAAAATCTAAAACCAAATTGTATTCTATTATGAAAAAGTTTTAAAATTTAGTGAATTTTAGTCACATTCCAAAATTTAAAATTTTGGAGGGGTGACAAGACTACCCCCTCAACAGGAATCTCGCCCCAAGATTCTAAGGAGCAGAAAAGAAAAGATAGCAAGGAACGGTTAAGATGGAATAGAATTGATGAGAGATGTATCAGGCACCATGGTTGTGGCATTCTAAGCTTCCTCCATAGCCACTTGGTTCACTCTTAGGCCGGGGTAGAGCTTCCATTACGGTTTGGCGGTGCAGGCATTCCTGGAGTTGGGGTGGACGGCTGACGTCAACTGAGGCAACAGTTAGCTTAATGACCCTTCTGTCCACAGTTGAAGCAAGTGGTGTTTGCTTTATTCGGTGTTGCATTCGGAGTGGTTGGGTTCCTTGAGCACTCTGATTTCCAGAATTTAGAGTCTGAAAGAGGTTTGGGCATGGAATCATTTGCCGCTGTGGAGTGAAAAATCCTTGTCCAGAAGGTTGAGGCAACAGTTGAAAACTCTGAGCAATGGGGTGGAAGATAGGTCTAGTAGGCGAAGAACTGATGTTGATGCGGGGCCTGGAGTTGGTGCTCTGTTGGGTCTGACGCTCCTGCCTGTGCTTGCTTGACAGTATTCCTCTTTTGTTCTTTAGCACAAGGGCCTTCCCTATCATGGTCTGGAAATTCTCAAAGTCACATGCTTCCAAAGCATAGGCAAATCCATCATCCAAACCATTGAGGAAATACTCTTGCTTCTTCTCGTCGGTATCCATGTCATTGGGAGCGTAACGGGAAAGTTGCATCAAATGAGTGACATACTGACTCACTGTCATGGATCCTTGCTTTAGATCCTGGAACTCCTTCATCTTGGGCTTGATTATACCTTAGGGTACATGATGAGATCGGAAAGCCATCTTGAACTCATTCCAGTTGATGGTGTCGGGTTCTTCATGAGCTTCTACATTTGCATACCACCAATCAGCTACAGGGCCTACAAGTTGGTGCAAAGCTAGCAACACCCTCTCTCGATTGTTGCATTGGACCACTTGAAGCTTCTTCTCTACAGTCTTGAGGTAGTCGTCAGCACCCATCGGCTCGATAGAGTGAGAGAAAGTAGGCAGCTTGGTGTGTTGCAAGTCTCCAAGTCTATCCCTCGACGGCGGTGGTGGTGCATGGTGTTGAGCATTCTGCATGTTGACCATGGTCTACTGCATGGTTTGAAGCATTTGAGCTTGCATCATCAAAACTTGCTCCAGGGTCAGTGGTGGATTAGCAGCATTGTTGTTCTCAGCATCGTTGTCCTCGACGTTGGCATTGCGGTTCCTTGTGTTGACCATCTAAAGAATTGATGAGATAAGCAAGAAAGGGGGTGGGGAAGAGAAATAAGGGTGGATAAAGAGATTCCCAGCTAAGATTTTATTATATAATCCTAAGGGTTGTGTGTGTAAGATAGGCCTTACATTCACACTAGCACTCAAACAAAGATGCAAATCAAGCATAGTAGTTACAAATGACTCAGTAAGACTAGAAGAACAATTGATCCTCACAAAGCGGTGTAGTAGTTACAAATGACTCGGTAAGACTAGAAGAACCTATTAGCTTATTCTCCTAACTTGAACAAAAATGATGCTAAATCAAAAAATTCCTATCCAAGGGCAACCACTCCTAGTCAACATCATTGTTGGGAATGACGTAGACTAGAGGTGCATGAGTCGCCATCTTGCAAGGTGGTGAAGCGGGAGTGAACTCTTCTATCTCTTCATTGAAAAGTGTTTCCACGCCTTGGGGACAACGGTGCTTTAGCTTTCGAATGATCTTCATTGCCTCCTCATACTCCTCTTGCCAAAATTCCACTTCCTCAATGGTGGAGTCTAGTTCCTTAGTGGTCACAGTGGTAAGATCCACTTGATTCTTGAGCTTGAAGTTCCTTGGATCGGGTATAGGCTCCACATGGATGTAGGTAGATCTAGTAGCTCATTGAGGAAAATGGGCACACTTCGTTCCATCCAAGAGTTGGCGATGACGTGAACGAGTTACCATGTAAACTTTACGAGTGGCATCATGAATTCCAGCGTAGAAGTTTCATCATGGAGCGATGGCTGCATGGATCTCCTCGACTTCAAAAACTCCTCAAAAGGGCTTGGGGTGAAGATGTGAACTTTAACATGCCACACGGATTCGGAGCCTTCATACGTCACTTGAGTCCCATAATACTTTGGTTTCTTCTCATAACCCAGTTCTTGCAGCATCTTCCAAAGCATCCTAGGGATCTTGCCAGCATTACTTCCGTCGTGCTAGAACTTGTGAACATCTCGATACGGAAGACAAATTCTCAATGAACTTTCTTCTCTTTCTTGCTCCATTTCCTGTGTAATAGGGGTATGCACTATCGCACGTGTCAATGAAAAGTCTCCACGGGTGCGATGGGAAATAGTCCTTATGTGTGCCATCTAGAAAAGATTGGAACGATTAGGACAAAGAAAAGAATGGTTGCACGACCAAAATAGAGGTGCCGAAAAGAGCAAGATAGCAGCTAAGATAAGAAGCGGACTAGATGTTTTGAAGAGGGATAGAGTAAAAATAATTTTGGTTGTAAAATAACCTTGAAAATATGACTCTTCTAACTAGGCTAG
>VSTD030004793.1:0-10096 GCA_008808055.3 Sporobolus alterniflorus
CAACTTCATGTTCCTTACCAGATATTCTCTTCTTGTTCCTCTTGTGCTAGCTACTACTACACCCCGGCCCTGATCATTTTCTGTTGACGTTAGGACAGGATAATTAGTTCAAAAATGAACTAATGACTCTGTCCCAATGTCAAGGAAAAAAGTAGAGGGAGTAGGTTATATAATCAACGTATCCATCTTTGTTATTTGCGATGAGAAATCTATTAATCTTGATTTGCCTGAGAAATCTATTAATCTTGATTTGCCTTGAATTAGCCCAGAGATCTACCTACGGAGTTCTGATTTTACCTAAACAATAATTCATCAACCCACAACATTTTCTTTTCTAAACCTCCACCATAACTTTAATTAATTGGCAATTAACAAATCGAACTCAAGACAGCTACCAGTATAAATGTCTGGCATGTGATGGATCAATACCCTAGTCCGGGACAGAACACGTAACCCTCCATCCAATCTGCTCGTGACCAGACCCGACCCTGCATATGATGCCGACACTGCCCCAACCTAAACCCTAGCTTGGATCAAACTGTTTGGCTGGTCTTCTCCCTAGCTTGTGACAAAAGATCCACTAAATTAAATGTCCGGCGTGTTAGTTTTCTACATGTAGCACCAAACATTTTGGGCGCATCCATCGTGTACCCTACCATGCATATAGTTGTAAATTATTATGCCTCTGATACCATGTTAGATTATTATACACCGACCAATTCACCTAAAAGATTAAGCTAATAGAGAAATATGATTAATTTATTTATATTTTAACATATAGAGCTAAATATTATTTCGTACTGTATTTTTCACGCTGGACCTGCAGGTACATGTAGCTCGAACCCATTTGCAAGCAAACGATTAATTAGTTTACAAAAAGTAAGCTGGGATTAGCACGCAGACAAACACGTAGTTCCATCTCTGCTTCATTTCGGTGTGCCATATGCACGCTCCGTAAGCAATATATTTAGACACAAAAGATAATGCATGCTGGTGAAATGTGATGGGATTGAAAGATCTTTCTTTTCAGAAGATTTTTTTGACAGATCATGATCTCGTTACTTAAACAGATGCTTGTGTCTTAACCTACATAAATCTGTTGTTATATACCCTGAAAGAAACTCGAAGGAGATGGGAGCGATACACTTGGCAGCAAGCCAGCAAGTGACTAGAAAAAGCTACAAGTCTCATGAAAGTTATACTTGGAATAATGTATATAAAGGATATGTGCTCCATATGCGTTGCAAGGTGTGTGCTGGTAATAATACATGTGCATATATATGCATGGCCGGTAAGCTGTAGCATGACAATTAAGAAAGAAGGTGTGAATTCAGCTGACAATTCAACACAAATGATGCATATTTATTAATTAGCTTACAATAATCATTACAAGAGGGGGAGAAAGAAAGTCTCGCTTGTCGAGTTAGTTATTCGGTCTGCTGGTGGCCCCGATGAACCTGTATATGTTTTACTTATGACATGTTTGTGTGTTGGGTTCAGAGTTCGGTGTCGTTCATGGGGCCAGTGAAAGCTATGCCCCTCCGATCCCATCACTCATATTTCCATTGATTCCTCCATCTCTTTTTCTCCATTGATATCACCTTTCTAATAATTTTCTCCGTCCTTTATTAATTTGTTTTTGATGATGCATATAACAGTACAACATTGTAGAGAGCATCCTTAATTTAATTAATCCCCCATTTATTATTCATATGAGTTCAAATAAATCAAGAGAAACATTATGACGCCTCAAAAATAATGATACTCATTCACTTGTTCGGCCGGATAGAACGGTAAAAAAATAGAGACACGAACTAGAAGTGCTGGCAGTCTCATTCTGTTGTGAAATCTTTTCCTTTGGGTCTCGAGTACACTGAGTCATTGAGACCTACTAGTTTGTCAGGTTTTCACAAAATTCCAGCCAGTAGTCCCATCACAAATCTTGCTAGGGTCAATATCACTTTAACAACCAGCAGCATATTTTCCGATCAGGTTCTTCAGCTATCTTGGGTAGTAGGTACACCTCGGATTCCATTTGTCCATACGCATCGCATGATGCCATCGAAATTTGGCATTGTTCATAATAATCATCGACGCACGTGATCAGGATTTATCGACAATCATACGCACTTGTCTCTGTTGTTCGTTGGTTAATAAATTACATGTTGGTCACATGCCTTTTCCTTGATCCATGAATGTGTAACAGCTCTAGCAGCTGGCTAGATCGAGCTAGGTAGCGCTATGCACAGCGTCATGAGTGTTGTTGCATCGCGGTGTATCGTCGCAGGAACGTACGTAGGCCAGCCATGCATGCATGTGTGCATGCTTGCTCGATCGATCCATGCTGTGCATATGCAAATCATATGGTGCAACGACACGTACGACATGCTTCGCGCTGCCAGCTTTGATTATATTACTTTAAATCGTCACGGTTAAATCATGGAAAAGAAGTAAAAATCTTGTTAGTATACAGCGGCACTGGCACTAGTTGAGAGTGGTCAATCTTGGTGTCACGTCTCGTTGGATCACTAGATAGGGTTTGAATGTTCGGCGAACGTCACAAGGAGATCCGTGTAGGCATGTCGCACTAGGACATCACCAGTCCAGCTAGGAGGGTCCCGTGTTAGGCGCAAAGTATGATCAGTCTTTAAAAAACCTTGGTTAATTATGTTAAATGGCGATCCTCTCTCTCCCCCACATCTCTTTATCATTGCAGCCGAGATGTTTCTCCAGAGCGTCTGGTGAGACAGACTTCAAGGGCGGGGCTGATTGATGGCTTTGTTTTTGTTGGAGTTGATCTAAGTGGACTTGGTCAAAGGAATCAAGTCCACCTCCCTATGCCCTGGGGGCAGTTTTTTTAATTAGAGGACAGTGGACCCTGCTGCAACGGCTATAAGAGAGAACATGCGAACCAAAGTTCCCTGCCAAAAAAGAGAGGTGAACATCTAAATTAGAGGGTCCGATCCTCTTAGGCGTGCAGCGGCGGGATGCACCACTATCCGTCGCTCTTATTCCTCTACGCCGGCACCACCTCTGGTTCAAGCACGTCACCAAGCCCCACGGTATGTCGCTCAAGTTCCCCACTCAAGGTTTTACCTGCTAGATTCCAAGAACTGATGTTGCTAGAGCATCCCATCCTATTTGTTCGGCTGCAGGTTATGCCTTCTATGTCTTTCACACAGTGAAAACTTGGTCATGATTTATGGATCAAATATACCGTTGGATGTAAAGAGTAGGGTGCTCTTATTTTCTTGCTGGTGAAATAGAACTTGCTTTTATTGTCTAAAAAATCAGTCTAATTTGATCCATTGTGTCGGCTGAAAGAGTCCTTGCATATGGCTGCTTTCTCCAACAGATTGGCGAGCTTCCAGCCGCCTGCGTTCATTCATCAGTATCCAATGAGAGCAGGGCGGTCCTTCTCCATGTGTCTGCATATGTGGGTATAGGTTGTGTGCACGCATGAGTCTATATAGTCCTCTCTATTTGTGCATCTATGTGTGAACATCCGCATTTGTGTATTGTACTCTACAAGGAAAATATGGACGTACATGTCTACAGCTTACTGTATATTATAGCCACGAGTCAACACTGCACGCAGAGTATGGAAGCTGAGCCTTTACATACATTGGCAGCTAGACCTCCTGTTTGATAAAATATACAAAGATGGATCTTATCTTTGACCATTTTTTTTATTTTGCAAAATTAACTAGAAGCAATTGCGCTGCCAAATGAACTGTACAAATGGAAACTACTTCCTGTACTACAAAGAAGTTTGAGAATAGATCTTCTATTGCTGAATCCGTATAAAAGCACTTTTTTTGCCGAGGAAGGTACAAAAACACGGACAGAACAGTCCCAAATTTTATTTGTGGGAAACTAGCCATGTTGGAGGAAAGCGAGCTTAGCTCAACCGGATTCACTGCACTAGAACCACTCGAGTTACTAGTATGCGACTACCATTTTCTAAAAGAACGTTCGGTAGAACTTCAACAAAAAAAAAAGAAAAAATGGAAGCTGAAGCACTTAAAAAATCCGTAACCAGGCGCCTCGCGACGGGGACGGCCTTCGTCAACGGTTGAAGCGGATATTCCTGGGAACATTCGATGCCGATAAACCTTCTCGTTGAATGGGCAAACCTGTCGTGCCCGGCCGGCCAACCGCACAGCAATTGCTGTGTGCCGAAACAGAAGGCGAGTTCCCCTGTCATGGTCACAGCGCGAGGTTTTCACACGTTACGAAGGTATACGGCCCCAACGGACACATTCAAACAAGGAGCAGTACTACAAAACTTCGGCCGGCCAGGGGTTTGTATTGTTCTGTGGAATCAACCAAAGCTATATTATTGCGGCAAGAAATATCATATTATATATGTTGCCACTGTATATACGGCTGCTTCCAACTGGCCCATCGCACGGCCGGTACCATCCATCGTCGCTGGCGTAGAGTCCTGCGCGGGGAAGATTGCAACTGCTTGTCGGGACCGGGTGATACCGCAGTCGGTCCGCCCGATCGATATCGGTTGCGGTACCAGCAACGGGCTATAGCCGCGCGATGCACTATGATTCGTCCCCCGTTGTCAACTCAGCTAGCTCTGACATTGAAATTTAAATAAACTAGCTGTTTTTGACTGTTTGAACTCCAAAATTGAAAAAAATTAAAAAAAAAATCAAATTTCATCCTCCATCCACCTCTAAATACCCCTCCCACGATGAAAGCTCATTTCACACCATTTGAACTCATTTTATATATGTCATAATTTAAATTAGTATGTGTTGTAATTTAATTATTATGTATTGTATTTTTAGTTGTAATCAATTTATTTTCTCAAATTTCTTGTCCACAAAATGAATTCTGAAATGGTCAAGTTTAGAATAGTGAAGCTGATTGAGAGAGAGAAAGCTAACATAACTGATACTGATGTGACTGTAGGCTAGATATTATAGATTGGTGCAAGTTGCTACTAGAACACTACGATCAAAAGAGAGAGAGAGAGAAAAACTGATGTAACGCGAACGATTGAGGCCGGAAGCGTGGTCAACCACTGGAACAGGCCTAATTGGTGAACTGATTACCGGCTAGCTTGGAACATTATACTAAAATATGCATGGTTTTCATGGTAATTATATGCCTGCAATGCATGGTTTTCATGGCAATTATATGACTTGTGATAAATAAAACTGTAAAGGTCAACATAAACTTCAAAGTACAATCAGAAGGGATCCTGAGCGAGGCTAATCCCAGTTGAGTTTCATTTTTTCTTCTTCTAGGGCGTGTGTCATTAATAACATTTTGAAACCATAAATGAAACAACCACTATAATGCATGGTTTTTATTTTTGAGAACTTTACATAGTTGTATACTGTTTTGTGGAAAAAATAATATGACTATAGGGTAGTTTTACAAGTGGAAAAATATTGAAAATATTTATAATAATTACAAATAATAATTGAATCATTACTTTCCTTTTTTTTACTTCCTACCTCCACACCGCCACGCTCATCGCTGGAAGGCCAGAACTCCACCACGGACTCCACTCACCACTGCTCCTCTCCATGAACTGTCTGTCGGTTCGCGCTGCGGCTGGGCAAGGCGTACCTTGCGCTGCACATGGAGTTCTACGGCGGGCGGGCCACGCTGGTGTACTGGAAGCACACGGCCCTCACGGAGGCCGCGGAGCAGGAGGACAACACGCCGGTGCCAGTGTACAGCCACCTCAACAGAAGCGCCGATGTATAGCCGACCCAATGCCACGACCACCTCTTCCTCCGCGTCGTGCCACAGCGCGGAGAAGGAGGAGACCACCGACCTCTTCGTCCCCGGCGGCAGCGCCGCTGACTTCTACGCGGTGCATCGGACGCGCGTCTCTGCGGCGTACAAGGAGCGGCTGTCGTTCTCGACTAACACGACGGCTGCGGAGTACGAGCGGGCATGCACACTGCGCTGCACAGCTACGCGACCAGGTACTGCTACCTCGTCGACTGAATGAGGAACTCCTCGACGGGGTACAGGGTGTGGGAGACAGGGTACAGGACGTGGGAGTGGATCTTGGGAACCGCTAAATGGAGAGCGGCGACGCCGAATTTTGTTCAAGAAAGACGATATGATTCATCGGGTGTAAGATTAGATAAGATTACATTAACTATTAGACATTGTTAACGATATTTGATAATAAAATTAATATTAATTAAAAGAATACAATTGATTAAAATTACTAAAATATATTCATACTCCTATACTACTGCCAATATATTATCATACTATCATGATAAAAATGTAGTATGAAATATTCTAAACTACCATGATAAAAAAATATAGTATGAAATATTCAACATAATCACACTATTCTTTTTTTATTATAGTATACGACTCTGTAAAAGTCATCTTATTTTAATATTTCATAACACTTATTCTACTTGATTTTTTTTATGAAACAGGACCAGCACCTACTATTCTACTTGATTTCATTGGTAGTCTATAGTATGAAATGAAATTCCTCTTCTCCGATGCTATTTCGTAGACTTGAGTTTTATCTAAAACTCCTCTATCTCTTTATGCTATTTTCAATGGGAGTTCCATTTTTAATAAATAAGCTAACACATAGGATTTTTTATGACATGGAAAATAATTGTGAAGAAAGAGAGAAAAAAGGTTTTATCTAGATGACACTGGATGTACAGTGTTTTAAAAAATGAAACCCCGTAGAACTAGCATTGAGGCCAATAAACTTTATTTCATCCAATAGACAACTAACGGAACAATATAGAATTTATTGTTATGAAACTACAAAATGAAATCATTCATTTTAGATTTTGTTTTATTTATAGTTTTAAAACATTTTTTATAACACGGCACTCTTGAAAACAATGAAAATGAAATACTCTATTAGGAGTAGCCTCATAATTTATTTGGCATGTTACCAAACAAGCATATATTTTTGGGTAACTAAGGTTTTCTTTAATCTCAGTTGTTGATTTTTATTATATTATTAATAAATTAATAATGTTGGTATATGGCTCACACTAATTTGGTATTGGTCTACTACTTAAAGTACCTCTTAATAGATACCTCACTGTTTTTAATCATTAAATCTAGACAAATAAATGACTAACGTTGATTATACACACTATAATAAAACTCATTAATTAATGAAAGATGGATCCTATCATATCCCACTACTACTCGCACATGTTTCCATCCAAACTTATGATCAAGTTAGAAAGGGAACTGACAAGAAAAACGTACTTACGATTGCAAAAGCTTAGACGCCAGCATCCAGCAGGGCCGAGGCATGGCAACCATTCAACAAGAACAAAAGATTTAATGAATTAAAAAATGATTGTCAGGTAGCAAAGCAAAGTCGAATATTAGCAGAGCAATGTGAAACGGCACAGCAAAGTCAAACAGAACTGCCAAGCTAGCCGGTAATCAGTTCACTGATTACATATAGCGGCAGCATAATTTGACATCTCTTGCAGCAGTAATCAGATTGTAGCAGAGAACCAGATAGACACACTTGTTAGGTTGCCGACAGGCCAGAGCTGTATGCTGCTCCCCTACCTGCACGCCGCAGCAAATATAGTATTTTGTTTGAGTGCATTATCTAGAGCGAATAAAATTTTGACTCCTGTAATCCAAGATTGGGGTCATTGAAATTTTTTTTGGACAAAATCATCCGATCTTCCAATAGTTTCTGTCTCTAAAAGAAGAATCCAATATCTTTGGATTGCGCCAGATAGTTAAGGTAGGTCTTGATGATATGTTCCTTTTTGCTCCACTTATTTTCCCGTTGCTAACAAATAAGAAAAGTTGCTGAAAAATCAAGAGGCTGGGAGATTTTGGCTAGGTTTGCCCATGTCTTTGAGACTGAGAAAACGACCAGGAGAGCCGTTATGGATCCGTTGAAAATGGGAATTTTGACTTGACGGCCAAAATTCAACTTTTGAAAATGTGTTCAACACACTCAGAGATGCTCTTATCAAATTCGTCTCTCTCTTTTTTTTTGTTCTGGGAGAGATATGAGTCTCAGTTCTCCCATTATAGTGATAGGCAAAGTTGAAACGATTTTTAAACATGACTCGAGAGTTCAAAAGTCGATTAATAAACAGTGTGGGTAGTGCATACGTAAGCACGAAAGAAACCACCCACGCAATTTCTGGGAAGACTCGGAGGTCGATCAGGAGGGTCACGAGAGCCGTTCATGTCGCTGTTAGCTAAAGAACGGATGTCCAACCTGAATTTGTTGGACTCGGGAGGAGCAGTCAAGGCTCGCGCGAGTCGTCGATGGAGGCTATTATTAATAACTTCTAGTGTATCTGCGTTCAGATGATACATCTCAGTACAGTAGGTCCTTATCACCACGTCTGCAACCAACAAATCAAAGTGAGACCCGAAACTACTGCGAAGCCTGTATCAGAGTGGAAAGACCTGCTGCGATGAGCTGATGAAGCTCCTGTATGAATGGGGTACCCCTTTTTTGATTGGAGCTTCTGCAGGACGTACGAGGGATCACACAAATTACTATACGAAAGCTTGCTTCTTTCTCTTTTTTTTTGCGAAAAAAGCTTGCTTCTTTCTGAAGGAGAGATGAAACGATTTTTTGAGAAAATTTGTAGGTACGGTGTGAGATGTAGCGAGCCACGAGACACTGGAGCTTTGTGCCCGCAGTTGTGCCGAAGCAAGCGGCCGGGTAGCTAGAGGAGTTTTACTTTGCACAATACTTGCAGATTCAGATTAAACCCTTGGCGTGGGCGCATGCCGCAACTCATGCTCGCTACGTTAAGGCTTCTTCGTGCTGGCGACGACTCCAAAATCGCGTGGGGACACGGCTGGGTTTTGTAATAAGCACATCGAGAGGAATGGTGTCGGGCTAGCTGCGAATAGAGACCTGACGACTGCGAATGCCCGATTCTTGAGACAACACCACCAGTGCTCCTTGCCAGCCCTGTTTAGTGGATGCATTATCAACTTGTTCCTATTTCTAGTCACGGAGGCGTTGGCCTGCATATCCTCTCGGTGGTGGCAGGCAGTAGAAGATATTTGACGAACAGACATAAGGATTACAGAAATACTCTTTTGAATGCTATCAGTATTTTACTGGTAGTATTGTGTACCGTAAAACTCTTCTTAAACTAATGGTAGCATGATTTGGCCGCGCATGGGCTGCAGTGATCAAGCTGTTAGCCTGTCTTTAATTCCCCAAGTGCAGAGAACCGGGTAGCTAGCTAGGCACACCACACCTGTTGATTGTTGCTGCTTCCTACGTACTAGTACTATTATAGTACCGCCTGCACGGGTGCACCTTTAGGAAACTACTAGGAGTGGACACTTGTGTTGAGGTAGTATACTACCTCGATGTAGCTTGGGGCATTGGTAACCGATCGAAGATTAAAGAACGCGGTGGGTAGGGTGTGGAAGAAAGAAAAAGTCGCCCGGCGAGATCTCAGGGAGACCGTGGTGACTGGTGAATCGTTTGCTGAAAACAAAAAGATTATCCGTTTCTGAAGAAAAATACAGTACTGTAGTGTAGTACTGATGAAACATTGGGCGCTCGCTGCAACGTGCATTGAATATGGTCTGGTGAGCAGACGCGTGGTCAACGCACCAAGTCGTCGATGGTTGCTGTTAACAAAAAGATCCCGTCCTGGGTTGTGGTCGCTGCCACACAGTGGAGTCATGACACTATTAGTACAGAGAGCCAGCGAGAGAGAGAGAGAGGCAGAGCATGGTAAAAATATTCGCCGAGCAGAGGAGCCTACTTATACCCGCGGCCGCCGCGCCCTTCCCGCACACCACCAAACCTCCCTT
The DNA here is from genome assembly GCA_008808055.3 of Sporobolus alterniflorus. Taxonomy (NCBI): domain Eukaryota; kingdom Viridiplantae; phylum Streptophyta; class Magnoliopsida; order Poales; family Poaceae; genus Sporobolus; species Sporobolus alterniflorus. The sequence continues at coordinate 9,805 of VSTD030004793.1, forward strand.
CCCTTCTTCCTATCCTGCAGGGGGCACACACGGTTCCACCGTCTTCCTGCTCGGCGGCGCCATGGCAGGCGACAACCTGCAGGTTTTGAGCGCGCTGGACGCGGCCAAGACGCAGCTGTACCACTTCACCGCCATCGTGGTTGCCGGGATGGGCTTCTTCACCGACGCGTACGACCTGTTCTGCATCTCGCTCGTCACCAAGCTCCTGGGCCGCATCTACTACACCGACACCGCCAAGCCGGACCCGGGCTCGCTCCCTCCCAACGTGGCGGCGGCCGTGAACGGCGTGGCC
>VSTD030004795.1:0-10095 GCA_008808055.3 Sporobolus alterniflorus
AACATGAGATTGATCTCAGGGTTTGAAAATTGTTGAAATGTGATATTGAATAAGATTTTGCGGAGTCATATACAACACAAAGACCCGGCACAGGAAACCCTTAAGATTTCTGGTCCCCCAAAAAATTTTGTTCCCAACAAATCCTTAATGATTCACACAATTTTCAATGTTTCTGTGTGAAATAGGTTACAACGGTAGGTTCTTTTGTACAAGCCCTTCAAGTAGTATGTGTCAATGTGATCAAAAGACCACAATTAGACATGCAATGGCTTTAAGCAAGGCAAAATGACTCTTAAGCCTACTAGCACCTATTAAGTATTATAAGCATGTTGTTAGCCATCTTAAGTTGATTAGCATGTGAAGGATTGCATCTTAATCTAAGCATGTAAAAGTATCAATACAATATGATAATCATAAGCCATGACTACAAAGTAGTCATGTCCATCCATAAAGTTATCATCACATTACTATGAAGTTGATAATTCTACATTTAAACACACCGAACAAGCCATCACCCATTTCTGAGGGTGTCATGGAGATTCGAATCAATAGTCAATGATGCAAGGGTATAAACCTGACAACATGACACATGCGGGCCAGGAGGGCACCATGAGTGGCAATAGTTCACGATGACTATCAAAGAGTCAAGCTGGGCCCACCTTACCCTAGTGTCATCTTTCACACGTATGGCTCGGCAGACACACCGTGGGTGGCTCAAACACTATCCCATTGTACACCCATGAAGTATGGTGGGGTGTCATCCAACTCAGTGACCATCGAAGCTACTCAGTTTGGGGATTCCATATGTCCCGTATGCACTAGCACATAATCAAATGCTTGTTCAAAAGGGGTCAACCGATGTGGGACTTAATTGACACAGTCATGGTAGTATGCAGTACCATAGCATTGCTAAGGTTTCCTATGGCAGGCCTGGATGAGAAATTACGCCAACAGTGGTACCATGACCCCTCTTGTACTTTGTGAGCCTAGGCGAGTACTACACCAATTTCCCACTCATCCGAGCAAGTCACACTTTTCACAGTATCCCTAATTGGTAAGCCAGTCGTTCCATACCAGACACATGGCGGCACCTGTTATCCTAAGGTGTCTACTCCTAAGACTCAGTCCTTAGCAGATTCGAGCATGACTATCCACACCACCTGATAGAATCCAACCGTCTCCACCATTCCAACCTATGCTCAAACCACATCATCGATCCTCACCACGGTCACCTCACATCACGACAGATGGAAGACCAACACTCAACACAAGCCAAACTCAACATCATAAAGATGGAAGGACTTGTACGACTCTCATGATTGCATGGCTAAGCATAACTAACTAGGTATGAACCCAAATCCTAAAGTATGAGGCTTAGGTACAGTATTAAAGCATGCAGGGCAATGTGTATACTGGAGAGAGAAAGCATATAGGATCAATATGGTCAAGGGTCACTCGCCTTGCTCTCCCGCTAGGTGCTGCTCAAAGTCTTGAACGTCGAGCTCCTAGAGATTCTTGAAATCTTCAGTGCGTAACGATAGCAATTGGAAACAAGAAACACCAAAAAAATAAACAGTGCATAATAACAAAACAAATAGTGTCAAAAGATGCTACTCGTTGCTATGAACGTGTGAGCACAAGAATCACCTAAATTGGAGCTACGGTTAAGAAGTTATGAAGATTTGAAGTTAGTAGATTAAATAGGTAATTAGTATTAACAGATTAATTAAGAAAAGAACCTAATTCTAATTACAAAAAGATAAACAGGGACCTAAATGTAAAATTATAGGGACTAAAATATAATTTTAGAAAAGTTTAGGGGTATTTTTGCAAAAAATCTAGGTGCCAGCTATTTTTTAGATTTATTGAATTATTTTTCTAAATGAAAGTCCATGGAATAGGTCTATGGAGTCGTGAGCCGGGTCTATGGCGGTTCACATCGTGTTTCATGGGTTCATTAAACCCAGCCCGTCGATTTCTTGATGGTATGTAGTGATCTATGGACCATACACCAAAGGAAGTGTAATCATGGCAAAAAGGAGGTTTTTTATAATCACTTAGCTAGTGATGAAATCACTACTTGTGGGTATAGGGTACTAACCTTTGCAAAGTGTACAACTATAATGATAGCCGTGCTTGTGGTTACAGGTGGTCTGGGATCCTCTTTTGACTAGATGGTATGGTTTGGATGGGAATGGAATGGAATGGTTTTGGTCTAGCCTGTGTGGATGTCGTATGATCTATAGAACTCCTTTGTGGATCATACTTTGAAATTAATTCAACATAATTGGGTAGTCTTAGCCTACAACTATAATGTAGAAGATAGATGCTAATATTTTGAGAGTCAAGTTTAAGTGCATTTCTACTTACAGGCTTATACTTTATTTACCTTGATAATATCCTCGCATATCATATTTTTCCTGCACTTGCTTAGTACCAACCATAAGTGTACTCAACCTTACTATTTTCCACTACTACCCAAACCTGCTGCTCAGAAGGAGAAGTTGGTCGGGAATTCTTTGACGAGGAGTTCTAGGCTACGTGTTGCCCCAGTTGCCGTTCCTATGGAGTTATGGAGTCTTCTACTATTCTGTTTTGCTGAGAGTCAACATAGTCTTTAGAGACATTATTTGTGTAATAATTATACCTTATTCATGATATTTGGTTATCTGTGATTACTTTTGGTCGTATGTGTGGAACAATTGATCCTGGGTCATGCATATGATGAGTACTTGGTTTTGGCATAAAAACCGGGTATGACAGAAGTGGTACCAGAGCTGTGGCAGCCGTAGAAATGCTAGCCTAGTTAGAAGAGTCCTTTCCTTAATCTTATTTTCTAGTATTTGTGAAAATAATTTGTTCTCATACCTTGCCTTTGCTCCTGATTTATAAAACTTAACTTTTATGATTATTTACTCTTTTCTACCTTCCCTTATCTAGATGGCAAGGATGAAGCCAACGGCAGGAAAGCATGTTTGTGTGCTTCCACGTAGGAATGCTGTGCCCACGGTGTCCCAAAGCGATGGTCAGAATGCTAGCTACTTCTCGAGGACTCTGCAGACCGTGTTTCTAGCGTTGGGTTTTAGCGAGCTCCCGCTCTTCATCAGAACCCCAAGGCTCCTTCGTGGGAACTCATACCTTTGGCGTGTATGTGTGGTGATCTACAAAAGGCCTAGGACCAATCGTATCCACCACATTCACCAAGTGGTCGAGGCTCCTGCACCGAGGTGGACGTTTGAGGAAGGCATGAGAGAGGCTGCCCGAGAACCATTGTCCGTTCTCCGACATGAAGCAGATGAGCAAATGACGCGTTCATAGTACCGCCACTTCCCAAGCCAAGCTGAAGAAGGAGCGGAAGCTATGGTGCTACCTACTGGAGATCACGGCCACATGGAATGCTTCACTGATCAAGTGAAGTTGACTCATGCCTTGGTCCGAGTTTTGGATGAAGCCGTCAAGGAGGTCAAGCTACTGGGAGAGCATGAGGAAGATTCTAGCCAAAAGATCATTGAACTGGAGGCCCTGTGCAAGAAGCTGAGGGAGGACACTCAGAGGTTGGAGGAAGAGAAGGCCACCCTTGAATTAATGGTCGAGTCTCGCGATGAGCTGCTTATGGAGAGTGCTAGGGAGACTGGACTAGGCCACATGAGAGAAGGTGACAGGGATGAAGATGAAGAGGAGGATGCCGCCACACCCCCTGCTACCACACCTGAGAAGATTGACAATGAAGGCCCTGTGGAGATGATCCCTGAGCAAGAAGCCCCGGTGCCGCATGAAGTCATCTTGACAGATGCTGAGCCCGAGATACCACAGCTCCGTCTCTACCACGCTCTCATGAGGGACTTTGGGGAGAACCCGCCCGGGATGGAGGATGACTTTGATGATCTGGATGATGACCTGAATGAGGGCCGCTCTGACATGGATGAGTGATTTCCCGAAGATCAGAGTAATGATAGGGATTGAGTCATCAAGTCTAAGTCTTAAGCTTAGGTCTAAGAATAAGTTTTTAGGATTCGCTTAGCTAATCAAGTTGTAATTTAGAGTAATCATTTGTGAGGTTCGTTTGCTTTGATATGGTGCATATGCGTGATTTGGATATTTGATTGAGTGCTGGTTTGTTGTGAGGCATGTCTCGCAACTACACTTTAATCAACTATTTTCTAATAATAAAGATGGTATCAAAATCATTTAGTATTCTCCTATCTGTATGGATTTTTCCGCTATTCCTATCTTATCGACGCTTATACTTCAGATGGACAACACAAGGAACCGCAATAACAACGCTGAGGACAACAATGAGGGGAACAACCAAAATGTCAATCTGCCGCCACCCCCTCCGCCTACTGTTGAGCAAGTGCTAGCTATGCAAGCACAAATGGTTTAGAGTATGTAGTAGATCATGGTCAACATGCAAGCTACTCAACCTCAAGTGCCGCCACCACTACCGAGGGATAGGCTTGGAGATTTTTAGCGCACTATCCTGCCTACCTTTTCTCATGTTGTGGAGCCAATGGATGCTGGTGATTGGCTCAAGTCTGCTGAGAAGAAGTTGCATGTGGTGCAGTGCAACAAACGTGAGAAGGTGCTACTAGCCTTTCACCAACTTTCTGGTCTTGCAACCGACTGGTGGGATGCTTACGTGGAAGCCCATGAGGAACCCGAGAGCATCAACTGACTGGAGTTCACAACCACTTTCCGTGCACATCATGTTCCCCAAGGAGTTATCAAGCTGAAGAAGGAGTTTCAGGATCTGAAACAGGGGTCCATGTTTCTGAACGAGTACGTCACCATGTTCACTCAACTATCTTGCTATGCCCCGTATGAAGTCGACACTGATGAGAAGAAATAGGAGTGTTTCTTGAATGGCCTGAATGATGGGCTGGCCTATGCTTTGGAGGCTCAAGACATTGAGAACTTTCAAGGGATGGTGAACAATGCTCTCATGCTGGAGAATCACAGAGGTGTGATGGAGCACAAGCATAAGCTGGTGCATCAGCATTAGTCAGACAGTAGCTCCAGACCCCGTGTTGCTATGTCTTCAGGTGGACCTGTGTTCCATCCTATTCAGCCATAGTTTCAGCCAAGGCCGCAGGCAGCTGGACAAGGATTCTCTACCCTGTAGCATCAAGTGATTCAGCACCCCAACAATCTCTAGACTCCTGCTGCTAGGAATTAAAATGTTCAGAGGAGCCAAGCTGCCCGAGACCTGCTTCAAGCTGATCATATGTGCTATAACTGTGGAGAGAAGGGACATTACACCAATAGAAACCCCAATCCATGCACCCATGCCAATCTGACTGCTACTGCTACACCTGCCCCCCACTAGTGGAGCCAACTCTGTTCCTGTTGCTGCCAAACAGAACTATGCTGATGGGAGTGTCAACCATGTTGCTGTGGCGGAAGCCCAGGAAGCTCCAGACGTGGTCATTGGTATGTTTTTCATCAATGACACTTCTACAGTGGTGTTGTTTCATTCTGGAGCATCACATTCTTTCACATCCACTGCATATGTTGAGAAGCAAAATCTGCCCATAGCCCTGGTGTTGGTGGTGATAAAATACATATATTTACAGCCAACATACCTACATTTAATTCAAGATATAGAAGATAGGTGCTTATTATTAATGAGTTCCACAAATTTTATTGATCTACCATTTCAGGTACATCGGATGACGGAAAAGCACCATATGGACCAAAATCCATGCATATCTTCATCACATCAAAAATATGGCATAGTCACAGAAAATATGACACGAGGAAATAACGTGACACAAAGCACGAGCTCAACCGAGCCAAGGCGCCCAGAAGAGGTGGTGCTCAAGGTATACAATTCCCAAAGGTAGTGCAAGGAGGAAACCTAGCCGCCTGGCCAAGTTGCATGTCTGGCTGGCCTGACAAGTGGGCCACATGCGCCCAATCTTTGGCCACAACACCACCTTATTCCGCCTATAAATACCACCGTGCTCCCCTGGCGGAAGGTGTGAAGAAAGTGAGGCTTAGCCCCCTATAGTGCTCCCAAGTTCATTCTTGTAGAGTGGAGAGAGAGGCAAGGTTCTGAGGGCCGGCGGACTTCCCGGCTTGTCAGGAGTCCTCGGAGTAGCGGAAGCGCGGAAGCTCTGCCAGAATCCGTTAGGGTTTTATGGAGATTTCCAAGCTCTAGTTCAGTCGAGTGTGCAAGCTCTGCCTGAATTCTACGAATTCTGATAGAGAGCCAACTCTCCAGTCCCTCCGGTTTATCAAGATTTTAGCATGTTTGGAGTCCCACGATAGTACATCAGAGTGGGTGATTTACCAATCATAGTAAGTCATTCATTCCTTCTCTTTTGTTATTTGAGCATTTAAATACCATATAGTAGAATTGGTATTTGTCTTGTCGTATATGCGGTCCCGTGTTTGAGGATCAATCGAGTATAGTGGGACCCGGTGTGGCAACTATTACTTGGTCCCTCGGAGGTTAACCGCTTTGATCAGGAGGATGATCCTAGATAGTGCAGTCGACGTGGTGTCGAAGGCATTATCTATGCATGTGGCGCCCCCGTCCATACGGACTGTTGTGGTACCCACAGGAGTGACAGTCCTGTTAGGGCTTTGTAATCCACCATGTTGCTGGACCGGTACGTTGGGCCCCTCCCTACCTGACTTCACTATAGCCCCTTGTGTGGATTCCTTGCTATGCTATAGGTCGATCAAGCGGCCAAAGTCTATCCTTCAAGACAGTCCTAAAATCTAAGATACGTGTATGCACTTATACAATTGCATTTGAGTAGTCTTACTCATCCCTAGGTTAAACTTAGCTTTTCTTTCACCAAAGTTATCACGTGGTATAGATATAGTGGTAGTCCCTCTATCCCTTGGATTCGATAACCCTAGGAATACTCTTAGGTGAAAGCTACGATAATTGGCATCCGTACGCCTGCGGATTATTCTGTTTGTCTTAAGGACCGCCAACAAGCTTTCTGGCACCAATGCCGGGGACAACTGTGGTAGATTAGTATCTTTGTCTTAATCCGTGTTTTATATCAAAAAAATAAAAATATTTTTTTATTGTAGTAGAATAGATATGGTTTGCACCCCTATCTATAGTTTTCAGCTCCGGATGGTATGAGATTCACCCGGATTTCATATCCTTGGTCAGATAGTTGAATCTTGCTGGAGGTTTGGATGAAAATCCGTAGAAGTATCTGCAAGATTTTGAGGAGATATTTGCCACCCTCATGATATCAGGAATGAATTGTGAGACACTCAAGTTGAAAGCCTTTCCATTCTTGCTAATGTGATGGGCAAAGTAGCGGTACAAGCTCCATGTCAGCAGTTGTCATGGCAGTTGGGTATCTTAAAAGGTCAGTTATGTTTCACCTTCTTTCCGTTGTCCAAGATTTTTGAACTTTGCAATGAAGTTCTTAATATTGCTCAGAAGGAAGGAGAGAGTTTGGGGGAAGCCTGGTCCAGATACAATCAACTTGCTTTGTCGGTTCCAGAGTTATCTATTCCAGATGCTATGTTTATGCAGCATTTTGTGCACGGGTTGGGTACAGAATCCGCTGAATATCTGGATATGACTTTCGAGGGAGTCTTTGTTCATCGCACGGTTGAAGACGGGAGGTCGATCTTGGATAGAATCCATTCAGTCACTCCACTTGAAGATCTGCAAATCAAAGCTCCACTAATTTCAGAGGATGAGCCGATAATCACTTATTCGGACACGTAAGATATCTCAGCCTCACCAGCTAAGGAAGAATTGCTTCAACTCACTGCACCGGGAATAGGCTCAGAAAATGAAATTGAAGATTCTGCTCCATTTCCCATGTCAATCAAAGAAGATTGCTTCAATGATGACATTGGGAACTCATCAAAGGCTCCAGCCTGCTGGACAAGACCTAGAGGCATTCATGGCTTCCAAGGAGTACCTCCTCGAACTATCTGCTATAATCAGCAAAAATTCATCAATAGCCGTTGAGGAACATGGTAGCTATATCCAGATTTACCCTGATGCCAAAGCAGTCTTCTGTTGCTTGCAAGGATTTTCATTCTGGATGGTTTGCTATGATCCAAGAGTGGGATTGAACATTTTGCTATTGGACGAAGCATCCGACATTGATATGCGGCCAGTTGTACCATCAACTAAGATTTTACAGTGGTAGCCAGGATAGAACCTGCAATGCCAGGGAGTGGTTCCCGTTAACACAACAATCGTGGGGAGTAAGATGTGCTTGAAGTACCACATCTTTAATCGCACTAGTCCGACCTTCATCCCAGTTGGAGTCCCCCTCCACACATTGCTTAGAGGAGCCGACGACAATGAGTGTCTAAAGATGGTGGTGGGTCAACAAGAATTATCAACTAGTTTCGCCCGCAATGTTAATCATGCGGCCAAGGATGAACTAGGAGAGGATCTCCTTCTTCAAGTGATGGCAACCACTCTGGAAGAGGAATTAGCACCGCCATGCATAGAAGATGTTGCTGACTACTTCAGTCTGGCAAAACAAGAGGCATCATGTCAGGACCTGGAGCAAGAGGCCAAGCCTGAAACCTCTCCTGTTGAGCTCAAACAACTGCTACTGGGACTGCAGTATGTCTTCCTAAATGGCGATCGTGAGACCCCAGTGATCATTAGTGACAAGCTATCCGATAATGAAACTGGAAGGCAAGTTGCTACACTGGAGAAGTATCATTTAGTCATTGGCTATTCTCTCAAGGATCTGAAGGGAATTATCTTGAGCCTTTGCACTCATCGCATTCCCATGGAGCAGGAACATAAGCCTGTTCGTGAGCATCAGCGACGGCTGAATAATGCGATGATGGACATAGTAAAGAAGGAGGTGTTGAAACCACGTATGGCTGGAGTTATCTATCCTATTTCTAATAGTGAATGAGTTAGTCCAGTACAAGTGGTGCTGAAGAAGGGTGAAATGACAGTTATCTGCAATGAGAAAAATGAACTCATTCCTCAGCGGACCATCACCGATTGGCGGATGTGCATCGACTATCGGAAGCTCAACAAAGCTACTTGGAAAGATCATTTCTCGCTACCCTTCATTGATGAAATGCTAGAGAGGTTGGCTAACCACTCCTTCTGCTGCTACCTGGAATGGAGGGAAAAGGCTTACCACAGTGCCAAGTTATATAAAGAAAGAACCAAAAGATGGCATGACAGGTGAATCAAGACCAATCAATTCAAGCCGGGAGGTAAGGTACTTCTCTTTAACTCTCGTGTTTGTTTATTTGGTCATGGTAAGCTTCGTAGTGAGTGGGAAGACCCCTACTTAGTACTGCACACCATGGATCACGGCGCAGTCACCCTCCAGTGCGATGATGGGGATACATTAAAGGCTAATGGCCAATGCCTTAAATTATTCCTTGAGCCAAATCCCCCAGTATTTTGAGAAAGTGGATGTCCTCGATTTCCTCAAGTTATAATGATTACATCCACAAGTTTGTGCGACCTAAATAGCGTAGTTATCCCTAGATTAGGATTTCCCTTTTCCAAAATTTTCTTTAGAAATTTTTCTTTCCAAAATTCCAAAATAAATAATTTTAAAGGCATTAGGATTAGATCATGCCTCCTCAGTAGGATTTCCCTTTTCATTCAAAAAAATTTAATCAAGGTGGCTCTTTATCTTTATTCTACAAAATAGAAAGTTGAAAGCAAATATTTATATCTCACTTAGTGTGCTTTTGAGCACCAAGTGAGAAAATCTTCACTAACACTGTGATGCAGGGGAAGAAATAGAGCAATACCAAAAAGTAGAGGAAAAGTGGCACACATAGGTGGCTGCCCAACCAAATCTCATGCTAGCCGACCATGTCTTGTGGTGGCCCGGCCCTGGTCAAAGTCCTAAGTGGCCCTCACTCTAGAAAGTGTGTGGTGACATTGGATTGCACTACATTGGTCAGTAAGTCATGGTAATAATTTGAAACTTCTCGATTTTTTGAATTGCTTTCTTGTTACCCATGACTTTACTTTACTTTATCCTTGATCACCATGTGCTAAACATTAAAACTCTGTTTCATGTGACTCATCTTGATGAAAACCATGCTAGCCTACATTGCTCTTGAATTTTGAATCCAACTTTATAATTTTGTATCTTGGGCAAA